>JAPYMA010000126.1:0-68122 GCA_035041965.1 Anisakis pegreffii | reverse complement strand
GATACCACCTGAGATTGCATCAACAAAACACCCATATCTCCTCAAATAAGCCAAACTGCAAGCAATGCGTTTATGAGGTTTTATGCTATGAAACATTTATGCTTTTATGTTATGTTTTATGGTTTTAAAACATTTACGATTTTATGCAACATTTGTGAATGCTGTGAAACTTTAAACTTTTACTGCTGTCATTATACTGTGTTAAACGATTCATAACTCACAATCAGCTAAAATGAATTTATGACGATGAATGATTTGTCTTTAAAGGGTTTGATTGCGTCAATTATTATTGGATATTGTATGTGAATTTCAGCT
This sequence comes from Anisakis pegreffii, assembly GCA_035041965.1. Taxonomy (NCBI): domain Eukaryota; kingdom Metazoa; phylum Nematoda; class Chromadorea; order Rhabditida; family Anisakidae; genus Anisakis; species Anisakis pegreffii. Next base: position 67,807 of record JAPYMA010000126.1, on the reverse strand, counting down.
AAATGTTTGTATATATACATTTATGTTAACAAGAAAGTATAATGCGCTCGAAGAATTAGTTGAATAACGTAATAGCAATTACCTTGCTTGCCATGTTCATAGCAAATTAAGTGTCAAGGATATGGAATGCTTGTTAAAATACAATAATTTCTGATCTGATATGAATGTGAATATCTATCTGTATGAGTACTGCTTTCATTCTCATCAAAAACGTAATAATAAGAGGAAAAAATGATTGAACAGTCTGAGCGTTACATCATTAGCAGTAACAATTATTATGCTGAGAGTCACGGGAACAGTGTGCTGTAACAAGCAGGAAAGCAGTAATGGGAATGTGATATAATTTGATAATAAAATCGAGATCGAGGTAATAGTAGCAGTCGAATGTGCAATTAAATTAAATCGTATTACCTTAATGAGAATTGAAATGGTAATCGCAGCTACTGCAAGATATCCGCCTCATTCACGTAAACACTTAACGACGCTTCACGCCTCAAAACCATTTCAGTTCATTCCTTGTACCAATTGCATATTCCTTGATGGTCTGTCTGTCGTGTTATCATACCATATCTTATTATATCAGATCATATCGTATCACATCATATCATCTTATTCTGAATATCCGGATGTAACAATATGAGAAGATATATTCTAACCTCATCCATTCGACTCAGCTTCAGTTTCAAGCTGATTGCCGCGAAATGATTCATTTTGCATCGATCACCACAGAAAAACATGCGTCGGTTTTCCAATTCAGCTTGCAAATAAACTGCTCGTAAACTAACTTTTTATTGTACTTAGGCAGTTGATCATAAACCTATTTTGATTGAGATTCACAAGATATTTTAAAGAATCTTCAAATAATCACACGACTGCATGCGCTATCATCCCGTCTACTAGATTGCATATATTAGCTACACTATGCATGGATGCATGAAAGCATCCGCAGTGATCAGCTAGAGAGGCATGGTCATTTCGACTGTAGGCAGTCGAACGCCACTCGCCTGAATACTAATCAAGCCGACAACGTTACTGATAATCAGAATAATGACACTGTTTCCGATCATGAACATCAGAGAACAGATGAAACAAAAACGAATTTATCTAATAGAAACAAATGAATTGTTAACAAAAGCCTATTGCTACTTGTTATTCATATATATGAATAGATAAATTTGCCTACATTTCCTTCCACTTATGCCCTGGTGTTCATCGCCATCAAACCGCTTTATAAAAGAGGCACTTTCGAATTAGTCATCGATATAATCCATCAATTGACGTAATGAACTTTTCATTCATAATAGTAAAATTACAGAGATATAATAGTGAGAGGATGTATGTTCAATTGTCGGTGTATATTGTTGAAGGTACAGCATTATTTATTGCTGGAGGGATTGTGGTTGCAGCTTTTTTGAAGACTCGTCAATTGTTCAAACAATATCCACTGATTTTAGTACAGGTTTGATCATAGTATTTTACCAACACTATCATCCAATAATGATCATAATAAATTAAACAATAACAATTTCAGCAATTAACTACGGCATTGATAGGAGTAGCCATGTTTTCGGCTGGAGTAGGGAGAATCATAATCTTGAAAGGTGAATCCACTGAGCTGAAAAGTGCACGATTTTGTATGCTGATGCCTTGGAATTTGATCTTTATTTGGTACCATTTTCATTATTATTATTATGCGCATCAATATTATTATTGTTTTCATCATTTTCATTACTATTATTAATTCTATTTTGCGTGTACTTTTTTTCGATGAATAACTTCTAAGAATAATATCATCAAGTGAACTGATTATCTTAGATTGAGCACTGTCAAAAATGTTGATTATTGAAGGTGTGCGTTATCCAGTAATGAATGGTCTTAGCACGAATTGTGAAATATTATGAGTTTATTTGTTATAGCCTTACGTATACATATGAATTTGCTGGTTTATGCCAGAGAAACAACTGATTCGAGGGATTCGACCTGATTGTGTGACGATCTAATGGTGACAAGATGAATTTGGCCTATTCACTTTCATAGAGTCCATATGAATGCATTCTGTTTCGAATGTAGATATCGCTTTTTGATACTGTTAACAAAGATATATCTTAGTACTCGTAAATAATTAACTCGGTTGATGAATTTTAATACAAAGAATATTTCTATGAATAGACCAAAGAAGGGTATGATGATCAGACACTAAATAATTCAATTAAAGGGCAGAGCCGTTAGTACCAGTCATGTTCCTTGTGACCAGTTTTGATCGATTACTGTCTTTGGTCGCACCCATGTCCTATTTCAAGAACGGTTTCCGACTTCAGATCATCCAGGTTTATTTATCATTATGTACAACTGCGATCAGTATTGCTATTGATACTTTGATAATTATCAGTAATTGTAAACGTTTATCACTAAATGTTCACTCGAACTATGCAATTGTATAATGAAAGATCACTGAAATCAAGATAACAGTATCGCACGGTATAGTGGCTGCACTTGTGATTGAAGCCTGGATTGAGACGTTATCAGATATTGAGCCAAATAAGGACAATGTTTGCTGGTATATTTTACTTTCATTGCATTTTGTTGATCATTCCAAATGAATGTTGCAAATCAACTCGATGATTAGTCCAGTGAGCGATATATTTGAAGGACAAGCGATGGGATGCGAGGGTCTCACGTAACAGAGTTCTTTTACATAAGAGTTATCACGTCGATGTTGAGTGTTGTTCTGTATATTATAGCGTATTTATTGTTGAGAATAAAAACTGCCAAAACTGAGCATTTTGTAAGTTTAATTCAATTATTTCATTGCATTCATTCAACCATAATACTGCCTAGTTAAGTCTTAAAGCGATACGTATAAATATATCCACTTTAGTGAATATTCCGAAGAATTTTATATCGGTCACTACGATAGATGGAATCATATTAACAAGCGATAAATTTGTAATTAATGACTCCAGATTAAGTTGACTTATGAACATACCATGAGACCAGTGCGGATAAGTACCGAACCAATATGATAACTTTCCAAAATTACAACAAATAACGATGGTGCATGTGAAGAATGTGCTGAAATGAGTTTTTTCTGATCTGTTTGAAGTGTATCTAGAATTACGATGAAATCGGTTGAAATACAAAATAGAAGTGATCGTTAAATCCTCTCCGAATGAACCGACCCAAGTAATATTCGAATTAAAGGGTCAAGCACAACGCATCTTCGAAGAACGCCAACGTCAGCTAACGCTCACCATGCTGATCTCGTGTTTCTTCACGATTGTCCTCTACGTGATCCCGGTTACAGCCATATTCATCAACGACAGCATCTCAGTCCCAGTGCTGAACAGCTTCATCAACTGGTATGCCATCCTCTCGGGTGATACCAATTGTCTCGTCATCATACTCATCATCTATTTCAAACAACCGGATATTGCTAAAGCCATCAAAAGCGTACTAAGACGTCCCTTCACTCAAGTTAAATCCTTTAATCAGTCTGGAGTGATCACTGTTTCTTAGCACTACATCAGGCGGGAATTAGGTGCAAACCGAGACGGCAGCGATATGCCAAAAATGGGTTCTCCTCGCGAGATTGATCAAGGCTATCGGGGGCCTCTCGTTTTCGTTCAGCATGATCGGTAGACAATTGAGTTAAGAACTCAAATAATCCTTGTACTGGTCCTGAGCCTAACTGCAAGCGTAAGACTAAGCAAAAACCTAAGCGTAAGCTTAGGAGCAAGATCTGAAAACCTAATTCGAGCAGATGAGACGAAGTTCAACCGGTTGACTTATCTGGATTGGCTGATTTAGTCTATTAGCCAGTTGATCTCCCTCGTTCAGAATTCTCATTTCTTAGAATCATTTGTTGTACATAATTTGTTTCGGTTTGTTTTTATGTCATCATTTTTCTCATCAAAAAATATTGCAAATTATTGTTTATTTTTTCGCATACAACTCTTTTATTTTACTTTTTTCTTCGAGCGACTATCACACAGATATGCTCATATTGACGGAACATATGGTTCAATCAAACTGATGTGAGAGAGCCTTCTCGTTCGGAATTCGAAAAAATTTCGTTCAATTTAGCACTGTGTCTAGGCGAGTGCCTTTATCATATTCAGCATCAGCAATCCCAATACTAATACTAATGGCAATAATTGTTCTCGAGGGAGTAATTGCTTTCCATTGAATGCGCTCACTGGACAATTCAAATCATATCTCCATAAATGAGCAAGACCATTCACATGTTCAATGTTCTATATAAACTTAATCTCAGCTAAAAGAACAAATTCATAAGTGTGCGATACAATGCTGATGTATGTATATCTAATATGTATATCCACTCATTTAGTTATATGTTTATGAACATCTACGCGACAGTTTCGACATTTGCCATTATTCAAATCTTGTTGAATTTCTCGTCTCATTTGACTTCGTATCGTGCATCCAACTCGAGTGTATTCATTCATTTGAGATTCAGTGATGATAAAAATCCACTTCGATCTTCGTAATGAATGTAATAAAAGAATAAAAACGCTTAATTCGAATAAGTATTAATGGTTGTATTGCGTGATCGTTGAGCACAAACTCAATTCGAAGCGAAGGTATGACTTCGAGGATGGCTCGTCAATGTTTTTATTATTCATCAGTGAACATTTATTTTCTTTTTAATATTTTGTTGCATTCGTGAGACCCAATACCGGTGATGACGAATCCCTATTAAACTTCAGTTTTGGCAAATTTTCGGTATTTTAGTGAGTACCGAGTTTCGGGATTGCAACAATTCCCGATGGATACCGTTGGATTACCGTTAAAAACTGTAAAACCAGTGTTGTTTAGGAAAGCCGATATGGGTATATGTGAAATTAGTTAGGTTAATGCGAGCAGATCAAGCACATTCTGTTGGCTGCAAATCAAGATCAAGCAATCAATAGCACTAGTTCTGCTTGATCTTCACATTAGGACTTCAGAAGTTGGAACAAAAATTCAATTGATTCACATTCATTTGTCATGGAATTTTCGAGCGATTCGAATCGAATAATCAAAGCTGAAAATGAACGACATTTTTGTGAGAGTCTTGAAAAAATCCGAATGAAACACTTGTGTATGAATGCAGAACAAAATCAATAATGCTGCATTATCTTGTCCGATTATGAATGAAAAAGGTGTTGCCAACAGAGCAAATTTATTCTGAATAGACATACAACTCTGCATAACTGCATCTAATTATGTAGGTAAGTTCTTAATGAATTCACAACGATGTCATTCATTTCTAAGTATTACATATGAACACATATATATTCCAGGAATAAGCTCATTTCGTTGAGTCGTTATGGAATGATTACTGAGAATGAAAATAATGATACTAATAAAAATAATGATAGCAAGTAATGCTTAAATACCCAGAGTTGCGAGACGTTTCTCTCAGTGCTTATGCATCAGGGTATCATTATTGTCATCATTATCGTTATAATCTCTATTCTTATTCTCGTTATTGTTGAAAAAATGCTTATCTCAGCGCTTCTTCACAAATTCATTCCTGGAACGATTAGTCCGTTTTGTGAGATGATAGCGGGTTAGTTCATTCGTGCATATGAAGCCTTTCGGAGCCTGCGATTCAATTGCACTGCAAAATTCTATCCGTATATGCAGCTAATAGACCTACCTACCGACCTATTCCTTCACTCTACGCTTGTTTGGAAATCAAATTCCAGCCTGTTCTATCTCTTCTCCAGTAAACTTCTCTGAGAACAGGATGTACTTTCCTATCAGCCATTATTCCGTATGAATGAATTGTTGAATAATTGATGCGTGGAACTTTCTATTATTCTCATCACTTCTTTCAGGTCGTTTCATATTATTCAATTCCGTGTTCGTAAACGCATGTGCTGAATTCTTTGACTGCCTCCTGTTCCATTAATAATATCGCTAACAACATCCTTGTACATGCATAGCTGTTAAATTAATCACAATCCTCAAGTGACACTTCATTTCTTCTCCTCATATCAATTTGATCTGCTCGCAACTAATACCGTTTTCAAATTAAATCTCGAAATATGTATTAAAAGATAATGAATTGCATTGTTATTCACGAGCTGTATAATTATAATATTCAGTTGTTTTGAATAACAACAACACGAACACACTAAATAAGTTATCGTTATTATTAAATCGAAAATGCTGTCATCATATGAACGTCGCCTGATCTCGTGTAGAAGTAATAATGCGTCGTCGATGTTACTTCGCAATGTAATTCAATCTCGCTCGTTTCGAACACCTAGAGCGGCGAAATTGATCGCCGAAAATTTTGATTACCTTGTTTCTATTCCACTCAGGTTTGGCGATTTAATATTATTATTATTATTATTGTTATTTAATCTTCTTACACATATGCATACAACAATATCACTTATACACTAACAAAACACTTTGATAAGATTTACGACTTTATATGAAACAGCGTTTTCATAGTGTTTATATGACTTGAAACCTTCATTCGAGCTGCTTTCAAACTGTGAATTTCAAATTTTCATTCATTTCATTTTTCACAAGAAAATAAAGATTCTATTATCGACACATTGAAATTTTATACATTCATCGTGAGACTTGTTCCGACTAAGAATCAATCAAATGGCGCAAATTAACGTGATTAAGACAATTTAGAAACGTATACCTCGGTGAGATAAGAGTTGCAATGATGAGAACGCGAAAAAATATCGCATGAAAACAAGATTAGCAGCTTTGACTACAATTGATCTGTTCGATCTCCAAAGTCGAGCAGACCAGCAGTTCACTTGATGCTATAAAAACAAATCGGAGAGCATGCTACGAACAATCGCATTATCCATGCAACGAAACATAAGGGACTTCGTGGAATGAGTCACGGATATTTTTGTTATTGAAGAATCAGGAAAAATCGCTCGCGACTCACGCAACTTCATCTTTTCATCCCACAGCTGAATTATATATATACATAAACCTTTCCACCTGCTCTTCAACCCCCGAGTTGCATATTCCGCTCCTCGTTCTCAACTTCTTCCTTCCATCAAACACCAAAATGCTCATTCATCTCTATCGGCTGAGAGATTGCACATTCTCTGGTGTATATAATTGTACCTAAGTGGTACATGATCCATCTTGTCCATCTACAAATCCATCTGTTTTGATTTATCAATTCAATCGGACTCACATCTCGAATGAATATTCAAAACGCCTTCAATAGATACATAGTTATTTTTAATGAGCTTTGTGCTGAATTCACTCTCATTTTACATGTTGACAAATACATTTTAAACATCACTTCTTGCTAGATCACATGTCATGAAATAATTGACAATGGAATTTAAAAGCTATCTTCTTGATGAACTGGATCGTCCAAGTGCCGGAGTTTAAAATCAGATTGTACTTATATTATATGTAAAACTGAGTCATAATATTGCCTGAAAAGTTGAGCTTGCTAAACGTACATACATAATGCTGTCACAAAAGGTTGCTGCACTGGATTATTGATCCAGACAACTCCACTGAGGATAGATACACTAAAAATTACAGATGCAAGCAACTGAATTAATCACATTTGTTCGTAATTATAATATGAAATAGATTCGAATGGTGTATAGGTATAGACTGCGTCCTGCGTCCAAGTAGCCATAGGATGATGATGACGATGCAGTGAAGTGAGTAGTGTCACCAACTTGTAAGTATCTTGCTTAGTAACAAGCCATTGACATGCACGTCAATAACTTGTAACTAGATTGCTAGACAAAAGTGATAGTAGGCATAAACAGATAATATGAAATAAGGATGTGTTTCATGGATCTATATGTGCACACATATATCAAGCTCAAGTGGCCATCAGCCTTTGCAAGCTAGCACCCTCTCGTCCTATTCATTCACCATTTATTGTTATTGTTATCATTTGTAATTGTATCAGCCCTAGTCAGAGTGTAATGAAACTCGCATTAAGCAGACGTATTACTCAGCTGAAATTCATGGATTCTTTTGCTAAAGGTCAGTACGGTAGACCACGTACGCAAAGGTGAGATTTCATTGTTCGAATATTCCAGTGAGACATTTATTTATTCATTCATACGTTCAGCCATTTGATCTAGAAGGTTATTTCAGAGTGATGTCTTGGTTGATAATTATGAGAGAATGTCGTGAGAGATTAATGAATGCGCTTGTAGCACTGCACTTTGATGAAATAATAATAGCTCACTTATGCAGACTATCCGCTTAATAACACGTTACAGGTGTTTAGCACTCAAACTAGAATGTCTATGGAACTATGTAAGCACAAAACAAATCGGATATGACAGAGCTGAATAAATGAGAGTGAAGATTTGAAATTGGTCAGTTGAATAGGTTGATAGTGATAGTGATAATGATAGAGAAGATGGGAATAGTACAGATGACTGCTGACGATCTTCAATCATACTGAATAATCATTTTGATCGAATGCATTGATCAAGTGCATTCAGAAAATGAAACTAAATCAAGAAGAAATTCAAAAAATGTGAATGAAAAATTCAAAGAGACGAGAATGATTGATACATTTGCATGGCTGGAATAATAACTCTAATTCAACGCAATAGCCATTTTTTTACTCGAATAATTTTGTGCTCAAATGATTTATGAATATCTTAAAGATTTATTTATGGATATTTTAAAGATTTATTAAAGATTTCTTAAGAGTGATTGTGCAAGTTTTTTGCGATAAATTTATGCATGTGCACAACGCAAATTACTTCGTATAGTTCTAAAAGCATTTTCAACTAATTATTTAATATTGATTCTTTGATATGAATAAATGCTTCGTGCTCACATTACTGCTGTTATACATTAGCAGCCTGCTTGCTGTTATTCTCGTCAACATACCTCTCGCTACCTACGAGTGAGTACATATCTTTCAATCCATGCAGCATGCATACATATTGATAAATCCGGATTATGCATAGACACAACAATATCACAAATCCATAGCCGACTGCTGAGAGGTAAAATATGCAGTGGATGTTTCATAAAAGATAGACGACGTCAGAAATGTATTAGATTCATTTCTTGAATTATTTTACTTACTCATTTGAACGTGACGACGCATGCAGTTCACCAACTGAGATGAAGCAACGGGATTCGCTCATGTCCGTTCGACGTGAGCAGTATTATGGATCGTTTGAATTGGTCGTGTCTGTAGATCCGGGTGGTCAGATCCAGAATATTGGTCGATTCCGATTGGAGCCTTCTGCGGATTTGCATTATGTTTGTTACTTTACCATTATTATCTCTTTTTTGCTGGGAGTTAGAGCAGTTTGTTGTATGTATACGTATGCGGATAAGACAACTTCTTTAGTTCGATTCTGTACGTTTCAGGACTGCTCAGTTCCATCGACAAGTCCCGTGATTGTGGAGAATCCACAAGAAGAGACTCGTTGGTATTGGAAATACTTTCTTGGGAATGGTACGAATGAACTTTTCATTCGTTTATTCAGAGTATTCATCTGGAAATGATGCTTTCCAAGCAAACTCTTCATAGTAATAACTGTTCAAAACTCTCAGAACATCAAAATTTCGCTGGAATCGATCCATCAACAAAGTCGCCGTTTTTTATGTCGATTCTGGTCGAGGATGAAACCGAAGGGAATCGCATGTGCCGAGCCATCTTATGGACATCCGAGGTTTTGGCAAACTCAATTATTGTCTGCAAACTGGATCATTTATCAGTGATTATCACTGATATTCTGCGTTAACTTATTCATTGAATAGTAGTTATAATGATACCGACAATATTAATGATATCAACGATAATAATACTGAATAATAATAACAACATTATGAAGTTCAGGGCCCTCGTCGCCTTTGTTTTCCGGCCTCAAGCGGTTCCAGTCGGACACTCACTGCTAAATCAATTCTACAGTTCGTTGCTTCATTCATTTTTCATCGTTTCTATTCTGTTGTTATACTTTCAACTTAAAAAGAGATATAAAATGATAACTTCTATAACTGAAGGCAGTTTCACGGTATGAGCGAATTCAATAGATCGTTGAAAGAGATCGAAAGTGCGAAGTTGCAAAAAGAATTGGTCATACTTGAGGACCAGGAGGGAGGTGTCAACTGTAAATTCGGTGTTGTTTATTCGCTCGGCAATCAAGTTTCTGATACTCAAATGCTCAGCAATGGTTATTTCATATAGACAATTTTTTCATTCATTGCGTTCCACATTTCTATCAGCAGCCAATTTTCATTCGTTTGATTTTCACCCTCCATATCATACGGTGATTTACGATCTTATTTCATTTTGCACGCTAATTGCAGAGCATGGTGATGAAAGTTTCGCACAATTTGTGAAACTTCTCGGACAACGAATCGAATTGCAGGATTGGGGAAGTTACAGAGGAGGACTTGATACGACAAGTTATTATTATTATTATTTTTATTTGCAGCTGAAAACTAAACGCTATCACACCATTACTTGTGTACCCATACGATGATGAAAAAGCACCGAATAAAAATCGCTCCTGCAGGAAACCAACCAGAGATTATGCGTTAATGACATACCATAGCCGACGTTTGCGTTCTTCATTATCACTTCAACTAGCAATTAGTGAACATTATTGGTTGAATGCGTTATGAGAATGTGCTGATGAAGGACGAGATTAGAGAGGGACTAAATAGCTGGAATTAATGAATGAATTGCTTTCGTGCATTTTTTGTTTCGATGAAGCAAAATCAGCCTAAATCCCAAGGGATGGAACAGCTTCATCTTTTCAGCGACCAAGCGATGTATATTCTTACTGTTCGCCTTCGCATCTATCCGTCAAAGCGGATCATCCAACACCCTTTCAGCCCAATCTGCTTGACCTCCATAGCTATTGCCCATCAAAAAATGCCCGTTACCACTGAACAGGTTCATTCTAAGGAACAGAACATGCGCTTTACCTGACTCCATAGTCTCTTTAGTAGCGCGCACTGCTCTCACTTATTTTTCAGCTAGCATCTGCAATACTTCACGAATTTCTTCCACTTTATTCCCACCAAATATTTCTAAATTTTCCATATCTTCTCCCACAGATAAAAAAATCATTGAAAACTCTCAATAAACATATGACAACGACCACAAATTCAAGCAAACAGCACCGGACGCGAATCAGTTTATACGGTGTTCGCGGGTCACGAAATAATGTTTCACGTTTCAACTCTCTTACCGTATAGCAAGGATAATGTACAGCAAGTTGGTTTTACAGTTATTTAACAAAAGCTTCAGTCATTCAGATCTCTTTAAAAACTTATTTTGATCATATTCATCTCTATTTTAAATAATAACATTGTAAGTATCAATGAACTTGTTTCAATTTTATATCGAACGGAAACGGCACGTTGGTAATGACATTGTAAATATTGTATTCGAATCGGGTGGTAATCCAGAGTGTCCGAATTTTTCGCCAACCATGATGAAATCGCATTTTACACGTAAAAGCATTCCTTTCATTTTCCATTCCCTTAATTAATTCCATTCAATTAGCCTCATAAGGAGTTCCCAATTCATTTCAACCATTTCAAATTAAATCAAAACATCAAATGCAAATGGTTTGTATGAAGTGATGATAACCAACTGCGTTATGCAATTCACATCTCAAAAATCAAAGAAATCGCATCGCTTCTTGTTCAATAAATCAACAAGAATGAATCAAACGAAAAAATACACCTGATCACTTGAGTTAACATTTGAACTGGCATTCATATTCAGTTAATTGAAGATGTGTTTGCTGTGGTCACATATGATGAAACGATGAAATGCTATCGATTATGGGTATTCTCTGAAGAGACAGTTCCTGCATTTGGACCAGCCTTACCTCGACCAAATGTTTTTCATAATCCACAAAAATTCAGAGAGTTCTTGCTCACTAAATGTTCGTATTCATAATTTTCCTCACGCTTCTTGAACTTTCTTTTCCCCATTCATAGGTAAACACAGAAATATACGTACCACTTACAACAACGAATCGATCGAATAGTCAATAATCAACCTCTCAAATGTTCACTCATAATTCAAGATATTAAGCGTTTGAATATGTAAATGAATTGTTCCATTAAAGCAATTGAATAATCCGTAGACGATTCATCACAAACCACTAAAAAAGACGTGATTGCAGTAATAAATGCCGAAAAAGCAGCGTTTAAAGCAAAAGTTTTCGTTGAGAAACGACAAAGAACAGTGGATGGCTTATTGAAGGATATGTACATTGAACATCTTAAGGATTTCAATAAGGTTCTGATTATTGACTCTGTCATAGTTATTATTGCTATTATTATCATTATTATTATTAGCTTTTCTTATTCTAGTTACAAAATTCAGTGATCTACATAGAGTAGAGCATAATTCGTACATTGATAAAGTGATGAATATTAAAGGGTTTTCACAAGATGACAGACATTGTGATTCGAAAACTGCGAAGTCCGATTAAGAAAGAGTCGCCGATTGAGAATGTCGACTTCTGTAAATATGGTGAATTGATTAAACTTGAGAAGATGCTGAGTGGCGATGTGTGTGATATGATTAAAGTTGCGAGCATTCGAAATAAGCAGGTTACTGTGATTATTCATCTTAAACAAATTTAATTACTAATGAACAAACACATTGGTGTATTATCCAATAATTCATCGATAATCGTGAAAAATTCAGCCATGGGAACCGCGAATGTTGTTCGAGAAGACACTAGCGTGGGATGTGATCGATTCGGACGGATGGGGATCCAGTTCGGTGGTGATATCGACCGAAGATACAGGGGTGATCTTCCTGTCAGCTGGCTTATCAGTGCCCATATTCGAAGCGGGCACTAGGATCAATCAATTGGCTATCAGAGAACCTTTCGGTCTGTTCTTTGCGAGGACAGATCGAGGTACAGGAATATTTCATTCGTTCAACACATAACAACCAGAACCTATCAAAAAAACATTGATGTACAGAACATTCAAATGCACTAATCACAATCATTTGAACTCATAATTTCATTGCATATTTAAGGGAGAGACTCCTCAGTGGTGGTGTTTGCTTTAGCTGATTTAAGATCTGCGATTCAGTCTGGTAATCTCATCATGAGAAAATCTTGTTGTGAACATCGAATCACCTCATCGAAGGGTTATTTTTTTAAATAACACTTATTACTAGATCGCAAGGAATGCAGTTTTCTTCAGTTCTGGTTGTTGCGTTACACGGAATCGTCCATGCAAAATAATATATGAGTGATCGGATCGAGCAATTTTGATCAATTAAAAATAGATTATCAAGACTCGGAAGTAGCTTTAAATAGACAACATCAACAACCGGAAGTCACTTATATAAGTGGATGTTGTACCTTTCACTTGCTTTTGAATGGATTAATGAATGTACGCTTTCATCATTGATTAATAATGACTGACTAATCAACGAATTAAGGATGTCATTTGTTTGGATTGAGCGAACCGAACGGACTACGGTTGAATATAGTTTTGTGTATCGGTAAAACGTTGACTTTATTGAGATGGGCCTTTGGTCCTTTGGGACGTATACAGACGGGCACAGATCTCACGAATAATTTTACACAATTAAAGGTTTGATTCACATATATTTGGGTATATACACCGTTGCTATCACTACTTTCCTATCAATGAGGAATAACACAATCGTCCGAGCAATACTTTCGCAACTCATCTACCGTAGGTCTTTAGTACATGTAGGCAAATAGTCTCGGAACCATGAATGTGGGCTAATCAATCGAACTGCACCAACTGCTTTAGGGCCAACGAGTCTCGTATAAGTGCATGATGCTTAAGTGCAAAACAAATAAATCAACAGACATTCATCGAAGAGCGATTAGGATGTCATTTACTGTTTTACGGTTTCGTTTGCAGGCAATATCTTGATGAAGATTTCTCTGATTTCTGCCAGAAAGTTACTAATGATAATAATGATAATGATGATAATAATAATAACTTTAATTAAGAACTTAACGTTGAACGACGAAGTGACCGTGCTATCGGTCTATGAACACAGTCTAATTGATAGCACAGTGCATGCAGTAGCCTTCACCCGCAGTTCTGTTGCAATCATCAACTTCAGTAGTGACCATATTCAATACCTGAACAACTGTGATATTCCCAAAGGAATCGTAACTGATCTATATGCCAGCTCTGACGGTCATATCGATGAAATTCATTACTCCTACAAAAGTATTACTCTTTATTCTCCATATTCGATATATTCACTTTCATACTTATCAATATTGACAATTCGTACTTTTCATATAAAACTATCCACTGTAAATCTGCTTTGGAATAAGACTGTTTTGATCTCAGATTTTTAACGTTATTAACAAAATGATAATGAAAATGAATCTAGATATGACAGTAGCAATTGATTCAATGGATAAATGTATATGTCACATTCAAGAGACTTTCTGGTCAGCACCGCTCAATAATTTTGGTACGATTTTCATTTTTGAATTGCAACCATTTAGGTATTTATTCACTAATGTCAAATCATTATGCCTCATTAATAATATCGCAAATACTGTATTCTTGTCCCTTTGAAATCATTTTGTTAGCATAGCAAATATCAATATCACAGTGCATTTGGAAGTGGTAAAAATTCAATAATTTATATCCAAGTATGTTTACGATTGAATCATACCAGTGGGAAAGTGTTTGATAGAAATGCATAAGTGAGATCAACTTGCAGTATATCGATTTCCATTTATCGTTGGATTCGGTGAAGATCTGATTGAGGTACGACTTGCGATCAACGGTAATTTACTGTGTTCGATGTACATGCCTTCTGTCAAAGTTCTTTCGTCTAAAGTTTGTTTCTTATTTTATTTTGTGTATTTCATCCTTTACTTCTTGATCAATTTCAATTCCGCTTTCGAGTGAGCTTCATTTCCAAACAATAACTACCTACTCTTATGAGTGATTTTCATGGACAGAAACCTATGAGCTCTACCAAATCGCTCGATTCATCGAACCGTTAATTCAAAAACGAATCGTTCAAGCCTGATTCGTCCCATAAACGATTCCCAGCCAGTCAATTCTGCAATTAAGGATGATATAATTTTTGCGGTTGATCACGGAATAAACCTGAACGATCACCCTTCTCGATCACGCAATAACGTCAATAATCGACACAATAGCGCTCCTAACAGACCTTCAAATCATCCATCGATAATACGCAAAGATAAAGATCTTAATTCGTCTACATCTACATCACTGCCGACCAAAAGGTTACTTTGATCTATTCCTATATACCTATAATCATTAAAACAATGATAATCATAACAATAACCCTGTTGCAGATGGGATGTCTATTTGATCAGTTCATCAGCGTTACAGATGATGAATGATGCAAGCGACACGTCAGATTCGTCAGTCCTCAAATCCGAACTAACCCCTCAATTGATACGCTCCTCTCCGAAATGCCCATCCCCTAGCCAGTCCCATTATCGGCAACGGCAATCTCCAACTCCAATTTGTCCCAATAAAAAACCATTCAGATCGAATAAGTCTCAACAATGTATCAATACCAATCCTAAATCCAATTTCCTTCTCGATGAATCCACGAACAGCAACAATAATAATAACACCAATCAGGACAATCACCGTGTATACTCGGATCACTCAGCCCCGAATACGCCTCTGATGGACTTTCATTCAGACGCTCCTAGAGATTCGAAACAGTCCGATGAATTTATGATATAGCTCTAAGCATTTATCTCAGCCAGATCTCAGTTCTTATTATTATTTCGATTACCGTTATTAATTATAGTACTGCTACTGCTATCGTATTTCTTATGATGGTTATCATCAATATTAATTTCACAATTTGATGCTCTTTCTAACTGATAATTTCTTCTCAACACCAATATAAAGCCATATCAATGTACGAGGTTCCAGTTCTTAACTCTTTATTTGTTTATCTTCAAGCATATTCATGTACTGACAAACGAATGCTTATGAATGTAAATATAGAATTAAATAAATTAATTATAACTCAGTTTATTTTATCACAATACACTTATTATCCTACTGCTCATGTTTCAATCGAATATCCAATCTTAAAAAACTAATGATAGCGTAATTTCAAAGTTGTGGTTGTTAGAATGATGTGAAAAGCAAATGAATATTTATTATCAACACGAGGATAACTGATATTATACTGATAAGCATATCAATTATGAGTATACTACATCAACTGAAAAGATATCAAAGTGATGAAATTAATCCAATGTTGCAATATAAGTCATGGCTTTTTGATAACATAAATCAACAGTTCTCATAGGGAGATGGGAGATACATTTGAGAATGTTAACATTTGGGATAGGAATTCAAGAGATTTGCAAGGCTGAACTTCACTTTACATCTTCAGTTTGACTTTACAAATCGCAAATATCTTTATAACGAAAACAATTCAATACAGATTGTCTGAGAGGGGAATGACGGTCTCGAAAGTGGACAAAAGTATGAGAACTACAGACTGCTCTAAAAGCACAAACCCATAGAAATACGAATATGCGAAAACGAGAAGAAGACAGTCACGACACAGTCACAATACACTTATTACAGTATATTCATGTTTCAGTCAAATATCTATGTCAAACTGATCGAATCTTGAAAATTCATTGGTAATGTGCTTTCATAGTAAAGATCACAAAAGCTTCTCTACCAATAACTCTACATACTAGATTCAAGAACATACCAATCATAATCACAAACACAAACACAACACAACACAACACATTAATTTCATTAATGAGTGCTTAAAAATGAAGCAGTCGAATGGTACATTATCATTACAACCATTGCAATATACCATCTGAACGCGATACGGAACGATACAACGATCAAGTTTTCAAACTGATCACGAGGAAACGTTATTACTGCGAAGTAATGTTGTCGAACAGACAGAATAAACAAATGAATGAATGAAGCAATCACAAAGATATTAAATGATAACGAAATCAACCGCTTGCACGGAAACAAATACGGAAATGAATCACTTGTAAAAACGAACGGAATGACTAGCTGAAGTTGGATTGTCGTAATACGTTATTATTAAAAAAATTAAGCCTCTCGTGGTCTGTTCAACCCTCTCAGATTGTCAAGGAATGAAGTCGGCGTGATCAACTGATCTGATCCTGAAATTTTATTCAGATCTCATTAAAAATAACAGTAAGAATCATAAACAAATAATAAACAAAACTCATAAACAGTATTTTTTTTAAACGAACCAATAACGATTTCCCAGGGTTTCTTCTCTTTGGTGACCTCGTAAGCAGCACGCATTTCAGAGTAAGTCACTCCACCCACCACAAAAACAATTAAACGAGGACCACAGCGATACGACGTTTGATGACCACGTTCCTTATGCCATTGACCGTAACGCGCACTTAATATTCATTACAATAACAATAGTTATTGTCATTAGACATACGCATGACAATAGCAAAGAATGGGCGAACCTTGTTGGTGCTCTATAAGTGGGGTTCATTTGTCTGCCGGAAAGGAACGGGAAGTGTTTCTGATCGAGTTTATCGTCGATCGCATCCTCCATGATGTCCTTGATCAACGGTACCCATCGCGACGACTGATAGACCTGTTCATTTGCACGTTCTTTTCGACTCGGTGTCCACGTTCTCTTACGACCTTGCTACAATCACAGCATAATTATAACTATAACAACAGCAGCCTTATCATATCATATCATATCATATCAACAAAACTCACGTCAGTGGTAACATTCAAACCCAGGAACGATGCATTCATAAGTGTATCCTTCTCAACCATATCAATATTCGCATGTTGTAAGAGTTTATTCAAATTCTCTTCCGTTATTCCTGAAGTCAATCAAGTCAATTGTTCATCTTTTGAATTTAAAATCCGATAGCTTCATGCGTGTTCAAGGCACAAAGAAAAACATCGTCATCACACTTCCCTAAACACTGAACCTTCTCTACCATATTTTGTACCACTACCCGGTTAAAAGTTTAAATTGTGTCTTGTTGAACAGTGATTTGCATCCTTCCAACAGTATTCTTACGATTAATGAAACCGCATTAATGATGTTATATAATAAAAGCAAAACCAACCATTCTTCGACAAGATATAAAGTAAAATAAGTCGAATACGATCGGCTGGTTCAACTGCAGGGTCGATCAGTAACGGTACCATCAGTTTCATCGGATCCTTCACTCGTTCTCCATCCGCATCCACTTGCATTGCTAGATCCTTTAATATTCATCAACACTACCTATCAAATCTCACCGCTACAACACTATGCCATCAACCACATCACACATCAACACAAACACTGACCTGTTCAACTTTGCACAGTTTATCAATGCCTTGTTGATATTTACGCATACACTCCTCGGCCAAGTGAAAGTGTGTACTGAATTTGTTCAGTTCTTTTTGATACTGTGGCATCTTTTTGATCATTAACGATAGATCTTAAATTGTTGAATAAAAAACAAATACTAAACAATAATCAATAACAATAACTAATAATAACAGTAACTAATAATAATACAACCTTTAATACTCTTCGCATCCGCACTCATGCCAGCCTTACTCTCCGAGAACTTCTTCAATCCCTTGGTCACTTCCTGAGATACGACCGCGATGTGCTTATGTCTATTCTCCACCCACAAATCATCATTTTCGTCGAGTAATACTTCCTTATCAACACTATCGTTGCCACCTGTTTCATATCTATAATATCGCAACATACAGTCAATCATTTGATTACTTAATCGAACCAACCAATTCAACCAAATAATAATAATAATAACCTATACACATCGTTCTCGACATCCAACAAGTCATGTGTCATCGCCTGTAAAGTGAGTTCATGAAGTAAGGGTGTAATCGCATCGAACCCCCTATCGATAATCAACAGTTGACTTCGAGCCTTGTCCGCACCCTCACCCATCGATGGGTCATCTGCCTTATACGCATCCAGCTTTTGCTCGATCAAGTGACTCAACTCAACATTCCTCTCAAAATCCGATCGATATCTGTCAATTCATCATTATTATTGCTAATTCACACAAATGACCTTATCTGCAACAGCATCATAACAATAATAAAACAATAACAATAATAATAATAATAATTAATAAAAGAACAACCTCAATGAAGGATATTCACCCAAAGTGGCACAAACCGTAGCAATCTGCTCGGCGATACGTTCCAGATTGGTTGTTAAACCACCTTGTTTTTGTGCGTTATAATACAGGAAGAACGTATCGGGTGAGTCCAGTGAATACACCTAAATTACTGTTAATGTATGAACCTTATTACGCGCACATCCAGTCAAAACCATATCAACTAACTTTTGTGATATAAACAATATGATGCAACCCACCTGAGATTCGTAAGGAGTGAAGGCGATGTTGATTTCTTTCAATGTTTTGATGTATTTTGCAATCGCACTCTTCGTCAACGTCGAAAACAATTGATCCGGACACGCTAAAAAATTATGTTCAGAGTTTGATTATTCCGCAATTGCGATATCAAGATTGAATCCCGAGACGGCTTTTTAATCTCTGCATTGGAAAAATAAATAACAAATCAAAAAAAGGATAATTCACCTTCAGTAAAGAAGACATGAGCACATTTGTACTGATTACGACCATGTGCAAAATCAGCGATCAATTTTTCAATTGAATCTTTCGTCGGTGCCACCAAGTAGATTGCATCCAGACTCTGCAAACAAACACTCACTTCAAACAACATTTCGTATTTTCAGATCTCATTACTTCCCACAAAAACTCTACACAAATCACAAAAGAATCGTTTTTCAAAACAAATTCCAAGAAATCAAAACTTTTGCTCCAAAACTGTGCAATCCGAAAAGGTCAATGAATTTCCCATCTCACTTACAAATTGTCTCAAAGGAATCGCTCGCTCAAAACAGACAGCACTATTCAAAGAATGCTATGAGCTAGCAGTGAGGCATAATTAATATCGGTTCAGTGTTGCTTTCAATTGACCAATGAATGATACGGCTGATGAGAAGTAAGCAAAGGCGGAAACCGTGAGAGGTTCTCTGCGTTTGTTGATGTCCTCGACGATGGTGATGCCTTCGTCCATGATATCGTGCATCTTACAACAAGCACTCAGCATCCTCATCGCCAAACGATCCACCACCAACACATTCCATCCTCCACTCTTATCGCTTCGTCGCAACGGTCGAATCACCTCATTCAGTAACTCTTAATTTTGCCCTTCTTACGAACAGTCAACTTCGAAATATGTAATCCATTGGTGAAGGAGTTTTGTGAACAAGGAATCTTTTCGTTTAGAATTTATGACATATTTGCATTAACATCTTAACATGATTATGCTGATTCGTTCCATTCATTATTGTCACTTTCATTATTGAAATTACTACTGTTGTTTCATCAGAGTATTATAAAAAGCAATGCACCAATGCTGACTGTCATTGTTATGATTTGATTGTCGATTTAGTGGTCGACTTTTAGTATTATCATTAATATTTATAGTTGTTGGTGTGTGTTATTGCTTGTCGTACACATCTAAGTGTTTGAATGAAACGAATAGACCAAAAGGTAGCCGAGTTAAAACGAATCAAAGAATCCATCGCGAAACTATCCACTCGAAATCCACAACACCTGCGCAGATATACTCAACTCAAGGTTATCCAAATCACTCTTATCATATCATATCATATCATATCATTCTATTCATATCATATCTCTTGTATTCATATCATTCTATTCACACCCTCCTCAACTCTCATTATAATGTCATAATTCAGCAAGACTCTGAACGTGTGCAATCACAAATAGATGCCATTATCAAAGAACAAAACGATAAACTACTTAGGTACGTTGCATTTCACTTGCGATTACTTTGTTACTTACATCACTACCACTTTCATCGTTATCACTATTGTTTAGATCACTATGATTACCATTATTATTACTGTTAAGACTTATGACGGTTTCAATCTTTCTGATTGTTTAGATTAAAAGAATTGAAACGAAAAATTGATTCAATTTCATCTACGGATAAACACGCCAGAAGACAGAAGAGACATCTCAAGGTTGTCCATATACTTTACTTATTATTAATGTAACTGCTTAAGTAAGGTACATAACAATAATCATGATTAGGTTAATAATCACAATATTTGTAATGAATATTTCAATGAGAGCATTGAATAAAATATAATAAAAATCAAAATAATTAAAGAAAGAATACGAATCACTACAAACCGAAATATCGAATGAACAACAACAAGACGAGTCATCAAAGAATTTACTTATCAATAACGGTCACAATGTACCTACCCCATCAGAGAGTTCCGAATCGGTCTCAAAGGATATCGACGCGCATCCCTCCGTTCTCAAGTACACTTTCAGCCACCATTATTATTATTATTATTCAGTCAACTAACAACAACATAAGATAAATTCGATAAATTATTAAGAGAAAGTGGTATAAAAACCAATCGAGACGACCTGGATGAAACTACCGAAGAGGATGAAAAAGAGAATGCAATAAACGAATCGTCAATGGATCAGTTCGGTTTCATGGAACAAACTCAACACATTCATCAAATTCGAAAACAATTCAAACGACGGTTTGTGTTGCCATAATTATTATTACCGCTAATATTATTATTATGGTCATCCAGTTAACGATATCTAAACAAGAGAAATCGAATCATCTTTGCATAAATCACTGAACAATAGCGATAATGGACACTTGCATCGCCACGTCTGTTAAATCAAAAACAATCAAATTTACCAAAAAAATTCAGAATAAAAGCAGAAAAGGAATTGGAACAATGTGAAGTAATTGTCAGTAAACAATTGGATAGATTCAAGAAGGATATTAATGAGAATATGCGAACAGAAAAGGATCGAATTGTGCATCAGTACGACCACAAAATCAAGTCGTTACAGCAAAAGAGTAAACTCAAAATTAAAGCGCTTCAAAAAGCGGTTTGCATTTTGTATTTGGTATTACACTATTGTTATCTATTAATGTTACAATTAACGGCTAATCTAAATTCAACTGCATTGTAACGATGACAACACAGAAATAATGATCGATTTGAGATGAGATGAGATGAGATCAAATGAGATGCAATCGAAGACATTTGAAGACATTCGAAGGCAGCTGAAAAGTTTGATAGATAAAAGAATATGACAAAGACTTTGAAATGTCAAATTCATTTGTTAGTTTACGAACTGTTTCAATATTCAGATGAGAATTTCAGTTGAAGGAGCTCGAGTTATTAGCGAATCAAACTGAGAAACGGCAAAAGAGGGATTCAATTGATTTCTCAAAATTGCAGTTATCAACACAAACATTACTCTTCGACTTTATTGCTGTAATTGTCACATTCGTTCGAAATGCGCTCTTCTTCTGTGCCAAAATACGTGACTCTTTCTTTTATAAACAACAACAACAATAATAATGTTACGAGCATTATCATTAAAGTTTGATCATTCGGATTGGATTCATTTACATTTATTACTGTTTTATTGTATTAATGTGTTGGTGTGTGCTAGTTATTCATCGAAAACTGTTGTTCGTATACGTAATAAACACTATATATACTCAAACTTTTCAGTGTTCTGCAATAAAACAAAATTCAAATAAAAGAAAACTTACTTTGACCAACAATGGACTTCAGCGACATTATTATTATGCCGTTCTTTGCAGTGACCAAATGCGGATGGGATTACTGTTGTTCAGCTGATCAATTGAAGGTGTTAACTTGTAATGCTAAAAATTGAAGTTATAGTGAATGGAATGCTGCTGAAATTCCGGCGGTAATGGGTCGTATTAGCACAGGCGGCCGTTTCTAACTGGAAATGATGATGAGATGACAAACATGTGGGTGGGATGAATACTAAATAAATAACCCAGTAGAATGGCCAAATTCAAAATCGATACAAACAAAGCGATTCGTAAACAGATGTGGTATGTAACTGAATTCCGAGATGATTATGTGATATAGCGATGCATAACAGAAGAAAGCAGATGAAAAGACATAGGCAGTCAGTATCTTTTTTAAGTCAAGGCTAAAATCCATAAATTTAAGAATGCAATGAGGCATTTTATCACGCGCTGAGCAGTCACTGCAGTGACTCAGTCACACACATGCATCCCTTCCTCATACTTCTCACACGTTCAGCTGGTTAGTCTATTATGCAAATCAATCAAGAACGGCCACTGTATATCTCGATTGAATAGAAAAGTAGCAAGTGGCGAAATGACTGTTTAATCAGTGCGAGTTCTCAATTTGCTACTTCCGAGGATAGACATTTCGCCAAGATCGCTTGTTCGATTACGATAATCGTTTTTTAACATTGATCACTTCAGTTGGAAATCCTTTACTTTTTACGAATAATCAACTGAATTTCTGTGAAAAAGTACTAGAAACGCATGATGAACAATTACTTTATAATCACTTTATCACAACGACATCAAAAGCTTCATAATTATGAAAATGAATGCAATGGAATGAACAGTAATGAGCGAATAAACATAAAAATGAAACAGTGATTCTTATAAATTACAATTCATTTCGTTCGCTTCTGCTCTCGTTTTGTCGGCATCCGAAGAATGACGTCGAGTTCATTTGAGAGCGATGATCGAGCGAAGTGTATTTGCGTTGTCGATAAACGAACGAACTGAATGTGGACACACAATTTCCAATGAAATGATCAGATTCACTCAGTATTGCCAAACTTATAAGAGCATCATCCGGATAACGTCTTCGAGCGAACACCTCAAACAACTAACATTAGTTCACTAGATTCATTAAGAACTCTTCCAATGACATTTACTCAACCTTCAAATGCGCAAGTTTCTCGTTCAGTTCATCGATGTAATGCTCTCGATCACTTGCAACAAATACCGATTTTGCACGTATTCGTCTCGCTTCATATTCAACCTTAACGTTCAAAACAGATCACCATTAAAGCATAAATGTGACAATCAAACAAGGAATCTTTTTGTATAGAAAGCATACATCATTGAGTATTGTATCCAATGAAGGTTTACACATTTGTCGAGTTAACCTTCCGAATTCACCCGAATAACCAGTGCATTGCGCTGATGCGAACAGATTACTCGTTTGTCCCTCTTCACCAATATGTTTACAAACGTTGTCCTTCAAAAACATGAAATTTCAGAACTCGGTAAACTGAATGAAGGAAGTCTTTTCATCAAATTGTTTCATCTAACACATTCGACATGGAAGTAATGGAAAACGAACCCAG
Source organism: Anisakis pegreffii (assembly GCA_035041965.1). Classification (NCBI taxonomy): domain Eukaryota; kingdom Metazoa; phylum Nematoda; class Chromadorea; order Rhabditida; family Anisakidae; genus Anisakis; species Anisakis pegreffii. The sequence continues at coordinate 43,520 of JAPYMA010000126.1, read as the reverse complement.
TCAACATCATTACGTAGGTGTATACCGATAAAAGGTCTTTTCAGATGCTGATTGATGAATTGAATTGCCTTTTGTTGAATCGAAGGATTCCATAACAAATATTTCTGTAGCGGTTGATCTTCTTCTCGTGATGGAAATGCAGCCGGTGCTGATGAAAATGCCAACACTGGATATTCGGATGGTGGATATCTGACGAGAGAAATACATTTATATTTCCCTGAGGATTAAGACGAAAGATATATTGGTTTGACTGGATGTGTGCGTTAATGGTGAATAGGTTATCGAACAGTACCACTCACGTTCTGATCCATTTTCTGATAACTTTCTCATTGCGAAGATTGAAACCCTCGTTGATTTCCTCTCCGTAATAAATATCTCCAATAAAGTCAATCCCGGAATAGTCCCAAAACGGTCCGAATGGATTACCTTCCTTTGCGTGACAACTCGACGGTAAACTCTTATTGTATATACTCGGATGAGCACTCCAACAGAACACTTAATATGAATTGATTACTGATTATGTGTATTGCTTTTTTGTGAAATGAAGTCGTGAACGAATCGAGATACTGATGCAAAATGAGACCTTTTCTTCGGTTCAGTGGCCAAATTTGGGGTGCGATTTGTTGAATGAAGTCTCTCATAAGAATTACTCGCAGTGACTCTTGCTTGAAAGGTTCCACTTGAAAATATTCATCATAATCAACCATTTTCTACAATACCACACATAATCAATTTTGTTCAATATTTTGTTCAATATCCCAACATATCACATATGCAATTCCCATTGCAATGGGATTTTATGCAGCAATATTGTTATTACTTACAGCTTTCGGTTGCCCACGAATATACTCAATGAAAGGTGGTAATACCAGAGTTCGATTAAGCGCTCGTGCGAAAGATATCGAGCCCAGCAATTGCTCTACTTGATTCCCAAAACGTCCCATACATGGGCAATAAACCACATATCCTTTCGGATCAATCTCATAAGCACCAATCACTTCTGATGATGAGTAAATCAATAACGACAATAACAAATTTGTGAAAGACATCTGAAAAGTCATGTCTTGCATATATATCATTCGAGCTAATAACGTGCTGATGCAGTGATTACCGAAGTGAATGCAATCAATCAATCAACGAGTTCTAAGGGTCTTCGCGATAGCTCAGATAGTAGAACTCCGACAAGTGTTCACTAGATTGTGAGTTCGAAATACTAGCGATACTCTTGCTAAACATTCGAATGATTCCGACCAACTGATTTAGTCTAATTCAATGAACTAATTCAAAGGAGAACGCACTGTCAAGATTCGGAATTTGAACTGAAATGATATAGAATTGAATAGTATTGTGTTGCTGATCGAATACACATCTCGGATCATCAATCTTTTATTTCATTATTACACGTATATTAACATTTATTCATGACATGACAATAACAAAATAAATTTGTTCAAATATCACATTGGATAATATCAAAAGGATTACAATCTCAGCCAGAAGCACCGTTAAATAATACAAACAAATCCATAGTCGATACGATACGGCTTATTTGTTCAATCAAATACATTAGGAATGAATGATGTGTTGAATTGAATTCTGAGTGAACTCACAAAAGAATAAATAATAGAATGATTAAGAATAGAATTCCTGAGAGGATGAAAATTGCTTTCCATTGCCTTTTGTCTGAAATGGTATGAAAATTTTTTACTGCGCAAATAATAAAAGATTGGTAATAATAATGACAGTATCAAATGAAATGAGATGGTACGCCTAACCATCGTCCATGTTCGTGATTTTAGCTATTTTCTTCATAACTCCATCGAGTTTAGTACCTGCACGATCCATGTCAACACCCAGTTCATCCAACATTCTGTAATAGGAATATCCATGTTAATGACACATATACACTGATACATCAAAGTATCTTGATCAGTGCTGAGCATCGAAGGTGGCAATTAGAGAACTGATTGGGCAGAAAAGTTAAAGAATGCCAACTGAAGAGAATTATAGGAAGAGCGGTGATAAAATGCAGGGATCGGATGGGAACGTCGACCGATCAAAATCGGTTTCAGAAAGGAATATTCGTGATCTTATTGAAGATGCTCCGATTCATAACCAATACTCATGACTGAGCAATAAGCAATTAAAACTAACACAGCTTGTTCTTCCAATTCATCTCCAATTCTGTGACTCATATGCTTCAGCATATGCACTGAATCACCAACCTTTTCCAAATCTTCATCTTGATCTTTTATTATTAACTACAATCACAATTATTACATACTAATGAATAAACAAATCACCGATAATCTTAATAATAACAATGATATGAACAATAATAAAGTGAACCTGTTGTTTTTGTAAGGTGTCTGCAACGAACCGATCTGATGAGGTCGGTGAATCGGACAGTCTGGTATACCGATATCCTGAATTCGTTGCTGACGAAGATGCCATCTGAATAATAATAATAATATTAATGACAATATGAGTATGATAACAAATAATTTGCGTAAAACAATAAGAATAATAATGATAAACATTGGCAATCGGATTCGTGAAGCGCGTGTCACCACTCGAATGCAGTTGTTTTCTGATCAGATCAATGAACTGTCTCGACTGATGAATGAACTCGCGTCTATGCTCAATAACCGACGCAGTAATGCCGTAACTCGACGGATCTCTCTCGATCAAACACAACGTATGCTCTAAATCATCTAAATCCCAGTCCGCCGATCTCACTGTATTACGTATCTCTGTCAATAACCACTCACGTTCTTTGCTGAAATATTTTCCTTACTTATCAATTCGCCTTTCCTATCATCACAGACGATGATAAGAAGGGCGCTATGAACGAACCTCGTGCAGCGTCTATCATTTCCCACTCGTTCCACACGACTTACAAGAATCGAAACGTGATCCAACAAATGATCGATCTGTCTGTAAATTTTTCACCAATCCCAAAACAAAACTCAAACTCTACAGAATATCAATCGAACATAAACACTTTGCAACAACAAGTTATGATAATTTTTGAATCGATGAATCATTAACAGAGCAGTAATCAACAAAATGCAATATTCTCACGGAATTATTGCTATACAATAAATACGACACACTATTACTGTTTAACTTCAGCCGATGGGTCATTCGACGGCATTGATAATTGTTTGAGTAACATATGATTAACATTCAAAACGATCATATCAATAACGTCATCATCATTTGTAGTCTCAATCCACAAAAACGTGCTCACACTCCAATTTAAATTGGTATTTACTGAAATATAATTTCATGCAATCATTCTCAAGAGAATTAACATTCCAAAGGCATTAACTGTCAAAAAATCCAGGAATATCCTTAATATCCCGATTATCCGGGTATTCTATGACAATACTTCAACTACGGGCTACGGACACGTTGCCAAATTGTCAGTTATGATGAGCGAATCGCCATTGGAGTTGCTATGGAAACTCGGAATGGCCTTTCAATAACGTTCAATGCTTATTGCTAATGTAAACGATTGTTCCATGTGTGTAAGCACCGACTGAATTTAGAATACGAATAACTTATGGTGATTTTAAGCTTGTCTTTAGAGAATTTCAATCCTTTTTGATTGATTCACTCGTACACTCGTTGTTCAAAAAATGACCGAATATCGCTACTTCATAAAAATGATGTATATCTTCTTTGATGTATGTTCTGTGTTCCTTGATGTACATCTTCTCAGTACCTCATTTGTATAGATTTGATGATGATTGATAAGGACTGGAGTAACGGCAAAAGTGGAACGAACACGAACGACATCAAGAAAGGAGAATATCAAAACTTACATATTTCAGTTGCGATATTGTTGATTGCATGCGATAATTGTGAACGATTTAATTATGAATAATTCCAGATTGATTTAAACAGGTAATGTGAATTATATTTGCAGAGGAAAAGATTCAAAATCGACAGCAATGACGACCGCAGAAGCGCTTAAAACAATTGTGGATGGACTGAATTCGGAACCGTTCAATAAGAAGTTGAATTTGATAAGTTTCGATTCGATGTCGTCAAGTGGCTTACTTCAGCTATTCAGCGATATCATTCAGTGGATCAACACCGAGCCATCCATCGATATTCGTGAAGAGTCACCCGACGAGACTGCAATTCGAATATTCAATTCACTCCGTATCCTCAAGTACAAACCACCCACCGATATTGAGCAATTGTTCGTTGTTATCGCATTACCTTGTTTGCTATTTCGAAACCGCAATTCGGTTGACGTACGAAAATACCGACCGAATTGTTGCAGACAAGAATGGCGACGTGGTATAGTGGAAGGCGAGAAGTCGGCAGTATATCCCGTCCTCGAATGGATCTTCAAAGATCCTGAACCCATCAAAGAACGCGCTTATCTCGCCAAATATCTCGTTAAAGTCGACATACCAGGTAGTATCTCATTAAACGAGCACTAGTCAACCAATATAGATTCATAACAAACCAGTGAATAAGCTTACGTTGTAAATCACATTTAAAATTTATGCATGTGGTTATGAGCGAAAATTTTGAAAAATGAGCTCATTTGAATGATGTACTGAAACAACAGCAAGGCGAAGGCAGATAAATCGTTTGCAAAGATATCACACATACGCAAGATTGAGTCATTCGATGATCGATTGTTTTTGCATCGTTCGAGTAGCATCTAACTAATTGATTATTCCAGCATACCCACCATATGAAATTTATTATTTTAACGTCACCATAAAATGACAATAAACTGCTCTTTAACTGTCATTTATCATCGTTTCAGAACGTTTCGAATCAATTTCAAATATTTCACAAAGTTTACTTCAAACTGCTCACTCACAATTAGCACACCCTATATGAGCATCTTTCTTATTGTAAGCATAAACATGCGACTAATATTTGATCAAAATGTTTGATCTATTGATTATAAGATAAAAAGGAATTTTTTAACGATCGATTTTAGGAGAGATTATGAAACTGAACATTTCAGGTGAATTCCAGGATGGCGAGCTGTTGGAACTACAAAATGAAGTTTCGAATCTAATGGAGGAATTTAAGGTTTGAAACGAGGCATACTGAATGGATTAGGTAGATGAGTATGGAACCATATATTTAGAATGGAACCATGTGAAGAATATGATGAGGGTGATGTATCAAATAATAGATTAAAATAATAATTCATTGCAACGATCATTAGTGAGAACTCGTTTACTCGAGGAAATAAGCTAATGGAAGAACTGAACGACGCACAATCTATAAAAGTCGTAAGAGTAACAGTTCAGGCATTTTGACATAAGTCTGAGCATAATCGTAGGCAATGATGTCAGTGCAAACCTAAAGGACTGATGAATGAAACAAGTTTGAGTGAAGCAGATGAAAACATCAAATTGATATCATAAAAATATCTGTGAAAAAATAGACTGGATGAATGCTTTCGTTTGAATAGATTAATTAATTATTTATTTGTTGATCGATAATCCAGCTAATCATGCACGTCATTATTTCATCATCGATGATTAGTCAGAGAATAGGCATTACTTCGTATTCTTTCGAAATTTTGAGTATTCCTTCCGACAAATCGTATTCGTAAAATGGATGGCTATGATCTATTGCTCATCGAAGAGCAAATTTTTGGCTACTACACATCCTGTCGAGAAGTATTTCGTCAGTGGCGATGGAGAGGGGGACGGACCTCGACCAAAAAGTCTCTGAGCAGATTTGCCGACGAATCGCCCCCTGTCGTTATACACCCATCCTAATAAACACTTCAATCTGAAAACGTAACACATAACGTCGAAACCAAATTTAACAAAGTACAGTATTCGAAAAAATCGAGTCGTGGATATTGTTCTGAATCTTCAGAATTTTCACTTGATCGTAGTGAATTTGTGTCTAAGAAGACACAGTGACAACTTAATTGAGTAGACGAATGGTGCATATTTCCAGTGGGAATTTGACTTTTAATTAGGTTAAGAGAGAGGACATAAAAATTTATGTTATTGAGAAGGTACACACTGAGGTCTGGAATGGCCATGGATGGATGCACTGCGAGAATGCATTCATGCATGTTGCATGAGTGTATGGGTATGGAATGTGATTAATTCAGTGCATAGCATTTATTCATCACAAACAATTAAGTTGCTTTTTTTGTAGTGCTCTGAGATTGTGTCTCGTTAGGGAAATTGGCAATACAAAGAATTGATTTACTGCTGCACCAATCGTGATTATTCAAACGGGGGCATGCGATTGAAATGACTAATCCGGATGGGTTGATTAGACAATGTGCACAAATCCACCATACCATTCTAGAAACCTAACTCGGGCGAACAATGCTTAATTTGATCAAAACGTAAAGAAGTAAATCTCATTCTTTCGTTGCTCTAAAGCGTAAATTTGCACTGCATTTCAAGCAAACGTCTAAACCATACCCGAGCACAACGTTATCTCGATAACCTAGTTACTGATCATACTTTTAATGGCGACCATAAAATCGAAGCCACAAAAAATGCAGAACTTCATTTCATCTACGAGCTAATGCTATTAATATGGACGACGCAGTTGCGCAATATATCATATTCTCTTGTATCGTATTTTGTGAGGCAATAATGATTTTCATCTTGAATGCGACGAATTGAAGTCGTAGATTATAATCGAGAAAAAGAACGATTGTCCAGCGACCATTAGATATTTTGATATACTGAATTGAAGAGCAATTTCCAATATTGGAATGAATAAACAAGTCTTTATAGGATGTACATTCTCGACTGATCGAAATCCGGAAAGATACTCTAATAACGGACGATATTCGAAGTGATTTGAAGACGATGGAACAAGAGAAGGAACAGTTGAATAGACGAATCGAGAAGATAGAACGTAAATTACGTTCAGTACCAAATGTTGAACGTTATTTGGAGTTGGCCAAAAAATGTCGACTGGAGAATGAGAAGCAAGAGAAAATTGCCATTCATCGACAAGAACAACGCAATGCGGTCGGTTGATTGGTCTGTGTTGATGCGGTTAACAAACTTAATTTAATTTGTCTCAACTTCTGAATTTTAAATGAACTAAAGTGAAGAAAACAGAAACATTCATCGTCGTATATCGAATAAAAGTTCAAATTGGACCATTACTTAGACACTTAAATGAATATATCTTAATGGAACACTTCTTAATGAATCGACATTGCGATAAGTGAGATTGAATGTAAACAGACGATAGAGGTAAAAAAGTATGGATCGTTATCCTCAAGTGATTCGAATTCCGACTCGAAAATTCTCATTCTGAAATTCAACGGAAATAATCGATAACGACAGCCGAGTAATAGTGCTAGATAATAATGAGAAGAAGCGACCAAATAATCGCAGTGATATCCATCTCCGAGAGCGCATTAATCCTCAGCAACAATGCAACCAATTCTCTAATCCCTCAACACAATCCTCTATCACTCTCTGATAATTACTATCAGTAAAAATCGCCCTCAACAAGCCATCTAGCAACAAATCGATTCTATATCATATCGCTGTCATTTATATCCTTCAGAAAAGACATTCCTAAAAAGAATTCTGCAATATAAACACAGCCACTAAAACTGTCAATGTGATAAAACGAAATGAATTCACTTAATTTGATAATGTCATGCGATAATTCATTCAATGAATATTCGTTAACCTAATGAATTTCAGTTAGTGCATAACGAACAGAAACTGAAACGATTGAATACAACTCTAAAGGGCATTTTTTCAGCTAACGCTAATAATGACCCAACCGAGGCTATGAATCGTTTGAAGGTAAGCTCAATATACTCATCTAATCCGAAACGAATTGTATTTTCAGTTGATGTGATCATAGATCAATCACTCCGAAATCGCTGCGTGTCACTATCATATTGATAATCGCTTTCATCTAAATTTAATTTGATCACTTACATTTGGAATTTACCTATTCATAACTGTATGAGCTGGAAAAATAGCAGTTGAAACTCAAAAGTGATAACAGTTGAAAGAAACATGTACGAATGCATTCATCTGAAACCATTAGGCGATTAGAGCGTAAAGCTGACATCAGGACAAGTAAAATTATTCATTCTAAAAGCACATACACTTGTTTATCATTCAAATATATCCACTTATCAAACAAGTAGTGTAAAATGACTTTCAAAGCTAAAATTATTCAACCATTTATAATTCAAGCGAAAGTCAACCAAAATTCGCTCAAAAAAATCGAGACGAGAGCATTTTATCGTCACGACAAGTATCGCATTACAATTCATTGAGTCATTAAAGCACTCTTCAAAATGAGTTCAATATAACATTGCTCAAAAACGCACGCAAACACAAAACCACCGATGAAGTCATTTTATCTTTTAACGTCTGGAATCATTTATTAGCATCCAGATATAGCATTAAATATGACTGTTTTTAGCCTCATTTGCTTGCATTAGATTGGACATACTACTTGAATATTTATGTTCAAAACAGCCGAGAGAGGCAAAATCATCAATAAACAGTCTAAAATACTCCCATTTGCACTACTAACCATTAAGATTTTTATTGTGACCAAGAAGGGGCAGAGAAAATAGTAAGGAATGAAATGATTGATGAAAAGTTGCACCTCTTCTTCTGGCTGTTTTTGTTCTGGTCGTATTGTCTTATTGGAACACATCTTAGCTCGTATTTATGCATTAACTATTGGATTGTTGGTTGGCATTTTGCTAGTGAGTACATCTCACTTACATTAGATATCAACGAATAAATCGATGAAAGTTTTTTGTTAAATGTTATTGTTATGTTTTATTTTGTTGGGTTGTGTTATGCGCATGATGAATGCAAAGAATAGCTTTATTTATTATTCATTCGGTTGTTCTTCATTCATCATCCACAAGCATTGATTTTCGTTTTGAAATCCTCTCAAAACCGAACTCCTTTCGATGCGAGACAATCATGTAACTGATGCAAAAAACGGTAATCACAAAATATGTTTCTCTTCCAAATTTGTGCATTCAATCAGCAATTACCATAACTCCAAGTGAGTTCGTTCACACCTCTCTGCACTGAATCATCAATAATATCAAAAAAAATCAGTCAGTACATTCGTCCTTCAATGGCGTTTTTCCATCATACAACCAACCATAATAGCACAAGATTGGTACCGATTCGATGAGAATTTGCAAGCAAATAATTAAGATGGATAATTCAGGAAGAGATCGAGACAACGCGCTATATGGTTGAGGAGAAGTTACCGAAGGAGATCGAATCGAAACGTGTCATAATCGCAGAGTTATCGAAAGTGGCTGATTTGCCAGCGATTGATAGTAATGATATCAAAGAGCTGGAGAGCAAGGTTGATATCATATCAACTATCAATCGCACTTCAACTGATAATATAATTGGCACTTATCAATCCACCTTTCATAGGATCTACCTGTAGATCAGTGGTTCTCAGCCTTTCCCCTTTAGTTCACAACATTTTATTACCTGTATCCTCAAGTTATACTAACCACACCATTGTTTCTCGGTATCGTCAGATTCAGCAGATGCTCAGCTTTCAGAAAATTATGCATATTGGCGAGCGATTTTACGCACCCTCCTTACAAAGGAAGGTCACGAACTTACCCCTACGTTTTTGAATGAAATATATATCATGTTGTAGATCTCGTCGAGCTGATCACGAATATGTAAAGCATTTTTGCGAAACACAAACGGAAAGCGAGATATGAGGGGGAAACGATTTGTTAGACAGATATAGCTCATTTAAGCTAGGTGTGCCATACGCCTGATTGTGAGCGATTTCGTTACTATAGGGCATGGTTTTCAGCCATTTAACCTATCGTACCTCCCAGGAGAATTCAGGATGTCCTCGTAATGCCTACAGTTATACTTGAAATGCCCTCGCACCCCTCATAACATCCACTTTGCATATCTCATCTGCTACAGTGAGTGTCTGTAGCGGTGGTTCTCATAGGGGTGAAATTACCCATTTTGGGTAATTTGGAGGTGTGAAGGGGTAATAAAGGGGGTTGGGAAATCAGTATTTGGTACAACTGTTATGTTTCGGTTGAACGCCATCGTGAAGGTGTTTTCTTTTAACTTGGGTAGACTTTTCATTCTCCTATTTTCTGAGTATCGTTAGCTCGTCCAGACCTAACAGGGTTTTCATTCGTTTTAACAGGATTTTCATTCTTTTCCTTGCTGTTGTAATCGCTCTCATGACTTTCATAACCAAAAGTGTTCTCTTTTGCTAATTTCTCATTCATTTCACACCACAGTTAAAGTCAAATTCTCATTCTATCAAATACGCTCTATAATTGATCATTTCACTGTGTAACGTTGTTGAACAACTCAATTCGATTGCTGTATTGTTGATTTCGGCTGTCAACACTCGTCAACGTATCTAGTAAATAGTAAAGGCTACAGAATGAGAAATTGATTCGAACTGTGAAGTAAAATGAGACGAAGTGAATGAGAAAAAGTCATGAAGAGAACGGTATTCGCATGTGATAGCTATGAGAGTGAATACAACACGTCTAAAAAGAATGAGAATCCACCTGAATAGCTTTTCATGCAATCATAATCAACTGCAATGATGAACAATACAACGATCTATGAAAGTTTCTCATTGGAAGTAAAATTATCCGTTTTCGGTAATTTAAGGTTGTCGGGGAGGGGGTGGGTGTAACGGCGACCTGCCAGATCATCGAAAGGGGTAATGGAGCACCCGAGCGTGAGAACCACTAGTTTGTAGTGTAAGTGTACGTTCTAGCATTTCAAAATACATACGTTCAAATCCATGCAGGCTTGCTTCATGCACATAAATGTGTTGAAATCGGCCCTCGTCTACTTGATGTATGGATACTAAAACCTTATCTCCTATCCCCTGGAGTATCACTTCATACCACTTGGAGATGCCAGCGCCCTGGGTTGAGAAATCCTACTGTAGACAATAGCTGATGCAGTTGGACTGATTAATAAATGCTGATTGACCGTAGATCGACGGAGTGAATGAAGAGATAATGGCGATGATCAACGAACGAGATCGAAGGGACGAGACAACTGATAAGTTATCAATATACCGACATCAGGCGAGTGCTGTTGCCCGTAAGAAGAACATCACAGCACAGAAATTGCACGAACTCAGGTATGGTTTATGTCTCGATATGCGTCAAATCAGTATCGAGTGAATGATACTGATTATTGAATCGTAATTTGTAGAGGTGAATTGCAACAGCTCGAGAGTATGGTTGAATTGAAGAAGAACGAGTTGAAAGATAAGTCTGGTGGTAGTGATGTTATTTCATCTGTGCAGGTTCGTGAAACTATTTCAAATATTTCAGTGAGATGGAACTTGAACACCTTTAGATTTTAAGCGTTTGCTTCGATTGTTTGGATCACCTTAAACTTTGATCTGATACAGTTTAAAAAATTAATCGTTTTGATCCATCTCATTCAGTGATCTGTGATGAGATTCGTTGGAGAAACAAATCGCTCATATCTTAATCGCACTGAAAAATAAATAATGTGTGAATAAAATTTGAAAACAGACAAATAAAACTTGATGAGAATATAGAAGAAAATATATGAAATTATGTTTTATTTTTGTGTCATTTGAAATTGAATGAAGTGAATGAATGTTTGATTATTAAAATTGCAGTTCAAAAACTATGTGAATAAATTACGAAGCAAGACGGCATCGTATAAGAAGAAACGTGCTGAAATCGACGATTTGAAAGGAGAGAATACGATTCTGGCGAGAACACAAGACATTTTGAAAGTAAAATGGAACTCGTTGAAGGAACGCATTGTAAGTGCTTATTGAGGCATGCATTTTAATACCGAGATTACTGCTGTGAATTTCGTGTGAACGGAGATGAATTGAGATTAAAGCACTGCAGTTTTTTGAGTTTTTGATGCATAATTATGCACCATAAATTTAATGCTTATTTGCCTGTAGGAAAAGAGGAGTATAGGTAACAATTAAAACTCACTCAGAAAAATGGCTCAGAGCTGATCGAAAATGAGACTGGCATGACTGAGTGAGCAAGATTGCCGGGACGAGAGAGCAGTTGATCATAATAATAGTGATTACAAGTGCACTAATTCCATATGGGCTTGTGGATGACATATAAATTCGAAAGCTGAGAAAGTGCATGAATGAGCTGCAGGAATCGAGTGGTTGTACGATAACTGAACTGAATACGGCTTCGAATCAGTACGAAAGACCGAAAACTGCAAAGCCGTCGAGTGAAAATGTGGACGAATTGAAGAGAATGATCAAAGAACTGAGTGATCGAATCGATGAGAAGAAAAACGTCAATACCGAGCTAACGGATAGTTGCAGTCAGTTGAATAGTGAATTCCTGGTTCGTTTTAATTTGTGCTAGACGAATCGTTTGAATGCAGTCAATAATGGGCATTAATACTTCAATCGTTATTCACAACGTTGATTGTTTTGTTAACGCATTAAGCCATTGATAGTGATTACCGTTAATAGTGATTATCAATAGTGATCATCATTAAAATTACCAATAGTCAATCATATAAGCCGTTAGGTATTTTAAACGCAACGAATTACCAATGAAAACCCGAAAATGGCTGTTGTTTCATTAATATGTTGTACTACTGAAGGAACTGAACGATAAATACAGTGCTAAACGACGAACTTATGAAAGTATGGCTGCGACTCTCGAAAATGAGTTCTCTCGCTTGCAAGAGGTATCAATCATTTCTTCTGTCGTTGTCGCTAATCAGAACAAAACACGGCAAAGGCATCAGTCAATCTTATCAGAAAATATCAAACTGATCATCGCATTTATCATTTAAAATAATCATTACTCATTTCATCGTCTAATTATTCAATTTCTCAATAATGGTTCAAACGAAATGAATATTACCAGTGCATTATGTTGCTTATCATTAAACTGATTACTTCAATCGTAACCAAAAAGGAGCATTGATTTTAAAGGATGTGAAATCGATGGAACAACAGTTATCGACGGTGAACTGGAAAGTGTTTCGTTCAGAAATCGAACTAGAAATTCAGAATGCCATTATTGAGAGACTGAATGATGAGCAAAATGGTGATCAACCAAAACTGGCTGAGCTTATCGAGGTCGATTCCTCTTTGAATTCAAATTATCATTAGTACTATTATTCATCATATTATTTAACTTGTTCATTCAAGTGTCCCATTGAATATTCTTATTTCTATTACTATCTATCTTATATATTCATATCCTACAAGCAACTTTCATTAAATGATGTCTAATGAAATGTTCTCCTCCAGAATGAGATCAGTCGTGCGAATATGGAAACAGAGAATTTGAATCGGCAAAACTCGTCGAGTCTTCCGGCTGGACGATCTTACGAAGAGGCAGCCGAGCAAGTGTTGATGTGGCGATCTCTGATCAAAATACTGTCGGCCAAATTAAAAAACAAACAAAATTCATCATCTCAAAGCCAAAGCAATCTTCAACACCAGCAGATAGAGTCAATTGAATCAATCATTCGTTTATTTATTAATCCTTATAAAATACGCATCTTCAATGATTAATCACTCGAACAGCACCAATTCCCTTCAATAAAACGAACACTGGCAAACATAAAAATTTGCAATAACAACATGCTTATTCACTCCAAAACAACACATCAGACAGCAATTGATTACAATTCCAACCGAATATATCACCACCATTATCATACAGATTCCTTTACATTTCAATGAACGACACCATCAAATCGCACCAAATTTCCAACGATCTCGTTCAGTAACGATTAAGAAGGCAAACAAAATGCAGTGAGCACTGATAACAGTAACAATGATAATTAATAATAACACCGATAACAGTAATAATCCTCAAAATGATCAGTCGCATAATGCTATCACGATAACAATAAAATCAGTAACAATTGATGCTGTATGATAAAATCACTCTGAGCAACAAGTTAGAGTCATCGAAACAATCGAATACAATTCAATAAAACAATTAATTGCTCGATTCTCTTTTCATATGCACACATTAATTACGATACAATTCAACCCGACCAATCAGCCAATAAAAAGTGCATTTCAGATTGTCCGCAGACACACCAATCGGCGATTCGAATCCGACATCTGCAAATCGAGCCGGCACTGCACGTCGTCCAGTTTCTCGTGCAATGCATCGAACATAAATTCAGTACTTTTAATCGTTGCCCTACTCCTTACCACAATAACAAATCTTCTTAATAATAACTACTACAACAGAACATGGATTATAACAATCATGAATAACGAGTAAATGACCAGCCGTTGCACAAATTCAATCAAAATTCGATCACTGATAAGTATTGAACGGTTCATATAACAAATTATGTATCATTCTTTCATCAAACATTTTCATTGAACTTGATGTCATCACTTGAAGTGCTAATTGGTTCCTTTGTTCATCCTTAATTATGTAATCAATCATTATCACATAACGATTCTATCTTCGATTGGACATTTATTTTACTCAACAGCAATAAAGATAACATTAAATGACTATTGACTATTGATGACTATTTATCTGTTCACCACACTTATCGCCCATACTAACGCAACACTATCAAAAACAAAGATAACAATACCAAATAAAAACCAACCAGTAACTCAAAATCACACAATTCATGCTCGAATTGCGGCTCAGGAACAAAAGATCTGTGGATGAGTTTGATTGCCTTTATCGTTTCATCAACTGAGTATTTGGTTATCAGTGCTAAGTAATGTGCAGTCAACAGACCTGACACTGTTAATCCATCTGTATCGCATGCCACACATACGCGTTGTTCTATAATTTACACCAACATCAATAACAATAGTAATAATAGTCATTCATAAAATAAGAAATAATAAAATAACCTTTCGTGCGCCACCTATGGATCTGAACGAAAACATCAAGTGGTATCGATGTTATCGACGGCATATTAACCACCAAAATCGCATCTTTATCAAATAAAGTCAACGCCTTTCTCACATCAAAACCAAAATCACTGAACTCTGAATAGATCACTATGCATTCTATCTGAAAATTTGTCATTATTAGTCATTCCAATAACATCAGTAAGTGTTCAAGTCAATAAGTAACGCAATTAAAATAATGAACCAACATCCTTCTCTTTGATCAAACGAAATCTGTCGTGCAATAAAGATCTGAACGATGCGATATACAGATGCTGAAGTACAATCTTGATGTGCAGTTCAATACAAGGGATCGACGTAACTGTTGAATAAGTGCTATCACGCCATTGCATCAAATCCGCACACTTTGTTTTCATAATTGTCTCACGAATCATTTTCGTTTGGATTGTCTGAATAACGTTTAGCATCACTTCATTATCACCACAGCATTGTCAGTCAAATTGCTCAATAATAATAACAATGCCAACTTACGACTGCACTCGGTAATTTGAACATAATGTAACAGAATATACGATCTTCAGGACTCAATTGATCACTTAAATATTTCAATGCGAAATGTTTCCTGGCAGCTCTCTCCCGATCACGATCGCTCATCTTCAATTCATAAATCATATTAAATTTGAACGCAACTCCATCTCAACTGATAATTTTCTGGAGTGTGGATTTGAAGAGTTGGGAAAAAATTTAAGAAGTCGACAGATTAATGAAGAATGGTTTTCTCTCATGAATTTTCCACAATTGTTGATGCTGACGGATTTTTCAAATCTAGTTTACTAAAGGCGTTTTTTTTTGAGACGACTGAGGAGGAGGGGTGGATGAAGGCATTAATATGAGCGTGAGATATGTTCAGATAACAGATTCGAGATAACTTTTTATAATTCACGTATGGGAGGATATCTTCTGAAATTCGATCAACCCTCTTAAAATGTGAACTCACCATGCATTGTTTTTTATAGATGAAGTATGCGGTTCCGATGAGGTGAAGAGCCGACGAGGTTCCAACAGCACCCACAGCGATGTCCACACATCGATCAATCAGCAAATCTTCATTCAAGCGATTATGCGAGTGGTCATCCACATTCGCATTCTCGGACTCAATCGCTTGTTTCAGTTCACGTTTGACGATACTCAATCGACAAATCTGACTTTCATTATCATTTATCATAATGGATCATCAATTATTTAAACATATAAATCTGCCATCGAAACAGATATACCATGGAAGCAGGGACGAAGAAACGTGAATATGGTGGATTTAAGAGATTCAGATTCGATTGCCGCGAGGAGGCCATCACAGATCTATGCTTTGTGACGACAGTTTAACGATTCGGTAAGATGCCTTCCTGAAATTATATTACGAACAACCCACTCAAAAGAAATTCAACCCTTTAGTAAACAATTAATTAACAAAAACGAGCACCATTATTCACACTATCGGCAACAATAGAGTTGAGCGACACAAGAATATGAATAATGCTTCTGCAATAAGTATATGCGGAGATAATCAGCTGTTACGGTATAATTCAGTGAGAACAAGCAGAAATTGGTTTATAAATGAAGGCGAGAGCAGAATTTATGCTTACCAAAAAAATTAATAATTGAACATGATAATCCGAAATTTCATTAATTAATTTCCACTCGGTTCGGCCTTATAAAGTTCAATTTATGTGACAATGTTAATCGAATTCATATGTGACATTTGTTGCTAAACTGACAATCAGAGTATGATTTTTATATGAGATTTTATCCTAACAAATTGAAGTTCTCGTTCAAAAACATATCATACATACTTTCTTAAACTAGTGCTCGTACTTCATAAAATGTATACGAAAATTATGAGGTTGCTGGGAAGATCAGAGGATACAATCCATTTTAACTTGATACAATTAGTAGCCTTGAGGAAGTTTCTCTAAATCTTGTTCCTAACCTACAGTTAATGCATTCGTTTCTTTGTAAATTGGTTACTTTCAAGTGAATCGAATGCTTTCTATAGTCAAATGCTCAGCAAGCTGCATTCGTTCGTCAGTTAAGGTCAATCGCTTTTATTGTTCATTTCATTCAGTGATCTATCATTACACATCATTTTCATATATCATTATCCTCTTCTATTGACTCATTGAAATTACTCAAGGAAATGCATAACTGATGTCTTCTTCTCGTTCAGTCAATTGCGACATCTTCAAATTCTAAGGAGTTGAGCATGTTCTGTACATATGATCATAACAATACCTGATAAAGAGCTTAACTCGATGATCTTGCTGCAGTACAAGTGAATTGTACAAAGCAAATTTTATTATTCACAATATATCATTCAAATCGAATCAGTACAAACAAATAAACGGCATAATATCATTTACATATAATAACAACAATAAGGAATACATCAACTCAGCACGATCCAAAGAAATACGAATGTATCGGGTATGTGGCAGCAGCGGCTGCAGCAGCAGCATTATGAGATGATAACTGATAGTGATTAGGTTGATGGTAGGGGTGATAGGGGTTGACGGCATTGCTCGTGTTGTTGGTCATGGTGTTGCTGGGGTTATTGGTGGCGATGTTGGGATGGTAGTGGTGCGGGTTGACGAGGGGATTCGCGGTCTGGTCGAGCATTTGCTGGTAGTACTGATGAGGTGCGTTGTAGAAGTAGTTGTTCAGCTCTTGACGAGTATTATTGGTGGTGGTGTTAGTGTTGTTGTACGGAGTGGTTGTTGACGACGGATTCGATGTGACCATTCCGAAGGACGGCATCGATCCGAGTTGTAACGAGGATGTCATACTGCTCAGAAACGATGACTGAAACTATCGCATTATCACTCAATATTATCATTCTCCAATTTTATCACTACAATTGATCTAAAAAATATCATCAAACTCAATCAAGCTCCCAATGAAATAGCATTTGAATTGATCAAATTTCAATTCGCTCTAAATCAACAGCGATTCGCTGCCAATCTGAATATTATAACAATCAAGTCGTTGATAAATCGAACTCACCGAATTATCCGTATTCGGATACCAGAGGGTATCTGACTGCGAAGACGTATCGTTCGCCGAATGGTTCATTTCCAATTTTTCACTTTTCACCGCACTCAGTGCGCTAAATTGCGTCGGAATTGTCGATAAGGGCTTTTGTAAGACGCTGAATGTATTCATTGTTAATTTAAACCTGATCGTTGATTTCGTCATTATTAAGAAGATAACTGATTTGCATCGTGAAATGCGATGATGGAATGAATCGATCCAGTAGTTTGCTGCCGAAGATATTTCTCATTTGAATTATTTCATCGATATGCATTCGGTTTTGCAGATAAATACGGACAAATTTCAAGCCGTATAGTTTGTTTTGTATACATGCAAAATTTATTGTTCCATTGTATGGTTTGAGAGGGTTACATTCGTTTACTTAGATTTAGAACATTAAGCATTGTTAAAGGGAATAGACCCCATCATATTGCGTGATTAATGATAATACGGTGATAATGAATAAATTGAGGATCATTACCTTGATTCAGGTTCACTTGCAATTTGCTGTGCAAACGTTTCGCTTGATGAATTTCGATGTTTGGCATTAATGCTACTGCTATCGTCATTGTTATCTGACTGATTATTATTGGTATTTTGACTAGCATCGTTGTTGGAAGTATTATTAGTATCACTATTAGTATTGTTATTGGCGCTGTTGTTATTGTTATCGGAGGTGGGTGTGGAATCGGTTCGAGACGAGTTCGATGAAGGTGCACTGGTGGTGGCGGTGTTGCTCGATGAGGAATTCGCCAACGGTTTCGGCTTCTGTTTCTCTTGTTGTCGGTGTTTAGCGCGACGATTCTTGAACCATACCTTCAAAATTGACTGAATTCGCAATCATTTCATCAAAAAACACCACATCTCCCTGCGAAAAAGCACCTTATGAACGAAAATCCCCATGAAGACATCGCATATCCAATCATTAGTACTCATGTATTCGATCAGATCAAAGAGATCAATCGGATGATTCAATGAATAATCGATGATACAAACAAATATCAACAATTATGCGATAATCTCTTGTCATTCACTCCACTCTCCTCAGTCAACAACAACCATTCATAAGAACAACTGCTATGACCGCAGTGATAATCGCTTCTTTTGTTCGTGCTTTCATGCTCCTTATATATATCCCGCACCAAATATAAGCCTGGCAGATGTTATTTGGATGAGCACTTCAGTTATTTTCAACTAATTGTACAAGTAATACAACATCTGATCGTGAAACTAATTATCTCACTCCATATCTACTTGAATCTGATGCTTGTTGTTCATCGAAAGAGTATCAATCGCTTAGACAAAACATTCCTTCTTCTATTACTGCTGAAGTGAAAGGTTAAAGTTTTAACTGTTTTGTTGCAAAATTGTAGATTCCGAATTCAACTCGCGGTAATTTAGATATTGAAAAAGCGGTTAGATCAATACTAAGGTAAGGTAGATCAACAAGTACGCTCCAAGACACGTTGTGGCTGACATAGGAATGAATTGCCCGCTGGCATAGAAGGAAGGTGTCTCCTCGTCCACAAGAGGACATAATCCTCGTGTCGACCCCATGAATATATTTCGCGTCCTTGTAATCCTAAGCCTAGTCATAAGTTTGAGCGCAACCTTATTTGATAGCTTAAGAGTAAGCCTAAAACTAAATGCGAATCGCATTCGAACGGTTGAGGCTAAAATAAGTCTATTTTTGCTAAATATGTTCTGTATTTTCATGAAGATCGCAAATTATCCAATCTTATCAGATATATGTGCGTGGCGATAAATTACTGAAAAACTGAGTGGAGGAATCAAAAATGAAATAGATAGTAACCTGAATTCGGCTTTCTTGTAGTTGAATCTGCTCAGCAATTTTCTCTCTCGTAAATACATCAGGGTAATGTGTAGTCGAGAATAAATTCTCGAGTACCTCCAGCTGTTGACGGTTGAATGTGGTTCTTTCTCGACGATTCTTTCGAGGTAACATCCCTGAATTTGATTGGTTCATTTTAGTGATCGTTCGATCTATTCCATGATATGAAGCAATTATCAGTTATTGTCAATGAATCAATGTTCAAACTGAATCAGTGTTTTATTTCGAATGAATGCTGCCTGATTCTCTGAGATTTATAAACTTCAAAAAGATGTCAACTGTAAATTGACTGTAAAAATTTGATAACTGAAATCCATGCAGCAATATTACTGCGAATACACATAGCTATTCATATAATATACAATGATCAAAAGTTGCATTTCAAGGAAACATGTTGTGATATTATGCCGTATGATTATGCTGTATGATTACGTATAATTAAAAATGATATTATGCCGTATGATTTACCATTCCATAACTATTATTATGATATTCATTTTATCAACGAATTGTAACATTGAAATAACTAGTAGTAGCACACCTGTTTGCAGTATCAGTATGCATAAAGCTTGACTTTTTTCAAACAATTTGTGATACATAAATGTTAAGTGAACCATTTTCATAGATTAAATTAACATATTCATGAAGAACGAGCGATAATAATTACTAACTCAGCTCAAAGCAAATTATCTTCTCAGAACTTCTTTGACAATCGAACATTCATTCAACAATAGCAATATTATCATGATAATGGTCACTATCAAACTCACTGAATCAAATTCAACACTATCATTATTATTGCTACTCTTATTTCCTAATTTTCAGACTCAACCAACGAATATATACAACTCACATCCATTAACGCAGTTTCGAGGCTGATATGAGAACGTGATAGTGTGATTTTCTATTTTTGACATTACTTCATTATTAACATCGCTTGAGTATAATTGCATATTGATATAAAATGCATCTGTTTATTTGTATTACAATAATTTGTACATCGCCGTTGAATGAAAGCGATGCTGGGAATAGATGATAGCAGTAACAATAACAACAACGATAGCATAAAAAGTAAACCTGCAGTATAATTATTATGGAACATCGTCATCGAAGTCATGTGATGTATGGGTGAGTATGCAAAGCCTTGTCCTGCTGCCGAAGCAGTCCCCGAAGGACACGGCAGATGCGCATAGGCGGCGAACGGCATCGCACTGTACACCATTTCTTTAACATTAATATACGATCATTGGACTGATCAAAATCGTAAACGAGATTACGTATAGTTAAAATGACATAATTAATGCGATAATCACCATTAATAATAGGCAATAAACAACGCTGTGCTTAACAGAGACGTATCTAATACAGTGATAATATTGATAGTAATGAAGTCTAATGCGGTCGTTAAGTAACACCTTTACAACCGAAATAATGCCTGATAAGACTACGATTTACCATTTATATCACTTGTGTACACTGCATGCTTAAGGGACGTAGTGATGCGGACGGATTGTGAATCAGTTTGTAACAGAACATTATACGCATTTTATCAATAGCATGGCATTAATCGATGAATATAAAAGTAAGTTTTAATGATAACGCTTACAGATAGAAGTGTATTTCTGATTGATTGTCACTGGTAATGAGAACGTATAAAGGTTCAGGATTGCTTATCAGCACAACACAAAGTGAGTTGAAGCTGTTTCGATCAAATGAAAACAACCAGAACAAAGCGTAACTCGTTATGTCGCTTTTGCGAGATTTCATTTCAGATTTTAACATCTCCGATTCTATTGCAACTGATCAAATTTTGTACAGAACAACATTACTGCCTTGAAAAAGATATAACCTCAATAATAACTCTATAATTGAAGAGGAATAATATTCTTAGTAATCATAACAATAACAATGATAAGAATTATTATAGCAATTACTATGATAATAGTGATGTGTTAGCATTCGAATGCAAATAATGCATACGAATTTGTGAGATTAAACAACTGATCAAACTGATCAAATTCGAATTCTGTTTTGATCCTTTTATTTAATCGACACTTGAAATGTATCTGGTAAATGATAATGAATGAATTCATTCATCACATTGTTTACCAGTGAATCATACCGTATTCGTGATCGAAATAACTCGAGACGTCTGACTAACTGTATTTAATTAAGGGATTATTTCTCATTCGAGAATAACAGTGCTGATAAAGATAGCAATAATTATTCTTGCAATAAATGGTAGCAGTAATAGTCATAGCAATATAACGTGGATAAAAATTTTCACTCGTGAAAGTTACTGAATGATCGTTGATAATCAGAATAAGTTACAGACTGAGGCGATATTAAGATGAATACGGTGTTTATGAGGTGATGAAATCGCATTTGGGTATATTTCCCTTGAGGTGACTTGAATTCTAGGGATAATTCTTGAAATAAAAACAATTAAGATAACAATGTATTCATAGTCATACTAACAGCAATAATAATAAATAAAGTAAGAACAAAAATAAACAGAATAATAATAACTATAAAAAATGAAATAGAAGTATGAACAGAAACAGCAAAGGAAACAAGTTTAGTGATAATAGTGACCTAGCTGTATGATAATGATGAATGAATGCAATAGTGAAGCAAAGCAAGAGAAGTGGTTATTGATAACGCTGATTTTTATCACAAATGATGCGTACAAATCAAAATAAACATTATTGTCGACCACATTCACACATTATTTCATACTATTACTCGGTTATATGTCAAAGAAGTAATTTGAGCTTAACATGTTTTACATTCAACGAAATACTCAAACTTTACCCAGTTAAAGATAACTATAACAAGAAAATAATTTTTTCTTCAATAAATCAATTCAGTGGATAATTCTGATTGACGGATATCCATACTTGATTAGAATAAACGATATGAACGAATATATTGGAGCAGTGAGCAATTCGATTCTTTATTGCAAAGATTGACGGAGTCAAGATGTAATCGCAAGAGGTGGGTGGAGCCTAACGGATATTCAACCAATCAATAGACTCGCTTCATCGCTACAGTAGTGCTTGTAGTTAGTCTATAATGAGAATGCGTCTAAATGATATAATTTCACAATCTTATCAATAAATTTGATGTTTATCTAATGAAATTGATTTATATCAGCGGATTGCATTATCGACCGCTCAAAAATACCCTCACCTACATTATCGACCATTCAATATACCCTCAATTGATACGAGTGAATTGAATTCAGTGAATTGCATTTATCAGATATACTTCTGCTATACATATTGAGACTTTTCATATGAAAGTGCTTAGTTCTAGATACATATTAAATGTATTCTTAACCAATATAAATACTAGTTACTATAAGTAAATGATATCAATATGATCAGTTATCAGCGACCGTATTATATAGCTATGAAAATTTTGCTACTGGTATATACTAATATTCGATTTCCGTAAATCCTCTCATGAAAACTCTAAGCAAATTTTTTCACTTCATCTCACTGATCTTACATTTACTCACTATACCTATGCATAAAAGTTTCTGTTCTGTACTTTCTACCGAACTCTTGTCTTTCAATCAACTGAACCACGTCAATTAAACACAACAATTAACCCAATAATGAGTTCAATAATCTAAAAGTAATCCAAAGCTTAGGATGAAATCATCGCAAATGGCTCGCATTAGCACACATTTGATGTGAAATGAATGATGATGCGGAAGAGATACCTTTGGGTAATAAATACGGATATGCCGTTCAGGTTGGATATAAATAGAGAACTATTCGCAAATACGTAAATCCGGATGGAACTAGGTGAGTTAATTCGATTTTGATTTACATGAACACAATCGTAATGCTAAAACGAATAAGTAAAGTTAAAAATGAGTGATGAATGACTGATATAATCATCCACTCTCAATGTTGTTTCATATCCGCTGACATCTTTTCAAAATCAATTTCGCCTGTAACAATAATAATAATAGTAATGTGTGATAAATAGATAATGTTTCGTTGTTATTACAAAGCAAAATGAAATTATTTATGCGTATTATTCACGCAATACTTATCGAAAACGGTTGCCCAGAGTAACTAAGCCACTGAAAGGTTTCCTTCCTGCAGTCAAGAATCACTACAAAAATTGCGCTGATCAACGAATGAATAACAATGAAGAACGCAATGAAATGGAATGTTAATCTTCTGCTAAAATCTTCTCATTTATTCGAAACATTTCTAATCCGTGTGATAATACCCGCATAAGACTCTCGTTAAAGAACTACTTAACGTTTTTGAATCGCTTATCTCTTCGAATCTATATGCAAACTTTTTGTTTATTATTATTATCCAATTAAGCTCAAATTAAACAACAACTCAATGTCAGTTTTCATTATTTACGACAAAATCGAATCTATAAAAATTTCTCAACCAATATTATGCAACTCAAATTATCAGCTTCTAAAAAAAATCGTTACCGAATCTGTAAGGATCCACCAATTCAATTAAGTCTATTGGAACATTCGAACTATCAGAGGTCAAAGGGGTCAAAACGAATTCGACTGTTCATTCATTCAATCATGAGTCAATTGACAATAACGATCAAAAAACCGAGTAAATTCATCGAAATGTCATTGCGTCATGGCAGTCGTCTGTTTATTTGTATCTACTGGAGGAATAGTATGCCTAGCAGTGTACTTCTTCTAAGGATGCAAGATCGTACAAGCATTTCAGTGATTTCAATGAATCTGCTCTGAGGATTCGATGAAGACACGTTGAAATTATTATTTCAGCAATGAGCCGACCACGATGTGCTGATTGATTAAGTTGATACCTTTCAAATGAATTACGACTCGAGCATTATGTCACTGCACCGAAATATTAATTGCATCATACCAGTCGTCATACAACATTTAATTTCAACGTCATTCACGACATTATTATCGCTAACAACAGCCATTTTTTCAAATTTAATTCCGAACGAAAATTCATCAGCTGAATGTCTGCCAACTGATAAATTCAGTTTAGCATTCATTTGTTCCGAACGAATTATTTGAAGTAACTTCGACATTTGCTTTGCAAGGTCAAACAGTTATATTTCGAAGTGTTTGTTATAAAAACAAAATGTTGGCTATTGTTCTATTTCTGAGCATGTTATTTGACGCTTATCCATATTCGATTCTGTTTGGCTGAAATAATAAATGATTAAAGTAAATTGAAACTAATACTTACAATTATCATCGTCATCATTTTACACAATCATTTATTTATTCACTGTTACTGTATATGGGCATATACGATTGAAGATTTAAGTATCACCTAAGTGAGATGCATAAAACATAATTGCAGTCGTATACGTCTACTTTAAGATACGGTTAAGTCTTTTTTACGAGCACATTAATGATATGTTGATGAGTGGCTACATTAGGATGTGTATTGCACACGAGATGATACCATACGTGTAACTAAATGAATGACAGTAATAAAGTTCATGAATTACATAACATAAGATGCATGCACTCATATAATCATTATTAAGCCATGGATATGCACAACACAGACATGCACAACTTGATCTCCCTCTCATAAATAATGATCATAATTAAGACAATTTCGCAAAGTGTGGATAGTACTCATCAGCATTTGATGAGATCATTTTACGACTACACCCACCGCTTTTCACGTAGATAATTTGTAAACCCCGAAAAGAGTGTCGCAACAATACACAGGGATATATGTTAGCCAAATCGACGCGAATAAGACTCGGATTTAGCCTCAGACTTATCCTCGGGTTTAGGCTTAGGCTTGTGTCTTAGCTTAAGCTTGCGCTTGGGCTTACAAAGAGCTAGAATATATCCATATGCATCTGCTACAGTCGCATTCAGTCTTACCGGTCGCCTTGAATATGAGAACTTAATTTGCACAAGCCTCGAAAAAACTATAATAGCCACATTGAAATGAGTTTTAATAAGACACATATGATCAATAAACACGATTTATTCAATGTGATCTATCAATTGAATGCAAATAACGATACCTTACCAATCAAACACCCTCAAAACAGCCTCAGCAAACGTAAGTTGACTGATTGATTCATAACCCTTAAGGATATAAAGGTCTGCTAAGAACGCTAATCATATTTAACCTAAGTGCTACTCTCTTTCATTCCCATAAGGTATGTACGCACCTATCGTTTATTGTTGTCATTGTCAACTCTTATCTATCTTCATCATGAAAGTCGAGATTATAACGTCCGAGATGCCATTAAAAAATATTAAATTCAGTACTGAAGTTTCGTTTCGTGAAGCTGCAATCAGAACGACAATATATTCGATCCGTAGGGAAACATAGCGGTATTCATATATTGTCATCATCATTTATGGTAATACATCAAGTGTAATCAATGGAATAATCATTAATAAAAGTGATCATTGATCCGATTTGGAGGATTATGAGATTATAAGTGCGTAAGGTGGATACACGTACTGCACGAAGAATGAAGATTTATTTGGTTCATACCTTTGATAAATAGCTGACTTAGATAGATACCTAAGTTCATGAGTATGTAATCATTTGAGTTGATCAAATCATTCTTTTAGGAATTGTCAATATTACGAGTTCAGGTTGCAGTTGATATAACAGACACGTAATAGTTGAGCAGATAAGTTATTCAATACTCGATCAAGAGGTTATTAAAGTAATGAAAGCCGATTTTTAAAGCAGGATTTATGTAATCTGTTGGATAAATCCAAGTCTACGTTAGTGGCGATCCTGCATCAATCTTACAAACGTCACAGAGCGTATCCTCCAAACGATTATCACTGCAAATCGATGTAAGGATTTGAGCTGATATAGGGCTTAGCTGATAAAACGATATGCACATTGATGAAAGAATCACAACTGATGCTTTATTTAGATTCACTGCAGACTCCATCCGAGAGTTGTGCAGAATCAATGCACGAATATTGTCTGTCATATGAATAATCTCTTAAGTAAATTTAACACTCATCCTTCTGACAACACACCAACAATTTGCATTCAGCATTCATAATCTCATAGCCAATTTCCCAATCAATTCAGTTGATTTCCTGCTCAAACAACTACTTAATTGGTGTTGTTCATTTGAATGAGTATCGTTTCGAGATCCTTCCAGCAAAATCTATTCACATTATGAAACATTTATTTACTGCAATTAACTGACGATTGACATATGCAAATCAAACTGTAATCAGCGAGTCCAACAATTACTAATTATGTGTTACGCCATAAAAAGGCAATGATAAACTATCAACATGATCAACCCAAAACCAACACATCAGCATTACTCTGCCCAAAAACAGTCTCTAAGGGAATTGCTGCAAAGAGCATAGCCATCGAAGTGACCTTAATCACTTCCGATGATTATCGAATGTTGTGCAAATCAACACAATAGAATTGACTACGCGTGAGAAACGTATGATTTACTGCGGTCTTCGAGGTGCCTCGGATGTACTTTAGGGATTATCAAAGCATTCAGTGCTATCTTTATGAAGCACTTTATATTTATTATTAACAGTGATAATATCAATCGTAAGAATAAGGGAGTTTTGATTATAGCATTAACAATAACAGTAATCAAATGTGAACTCAAAAGGCGGCCGCATATGACCCACTGTGGGATTTATTAAGCATATCTCCTTTGTGCCACCTGAGATTTATCCTTTATGTTCGTAGGGGGCATTTCTGCATATCTTCGCTTCAAATGCACTATCACCGAAATCTGTCCTACCTCCCGCAAAGTAATTCGAGACTTACCTCATTCCGATGATATCAATCCGAATTTATTGTAATCTCTTGTCAATTAGTTTCATTTGATACACTTAAATCGCCATTTTTTTCGGTGTGTAATACAATACAATCTTATTGTTTACTTCTTTAATTGTCGTACTGTTATTGCGGCAGCATAACACAGATATTCGACGAATGAATCGTCTTTGTAAAGATCATCTGAGGACTTGGGAATTTGTGATGACAGATATTATTAAGGCTATTCGATACAATTTTATTGAAGAATGCAACAATGAATTATTTTATGAATCGTTTTGATTGACATTCAGTTTGACGAGATGTTCGAATTGCAGCGATCGAAGTCATAATTCGAACATAAACTTATGCAACTATGAAAAAATTGATCATTATGAAAACAGCAATCACTGACAAATCAGAATGATGTCTATATCATTCTAGAGAACACACACTAAATGACTGTTGTTATTTATCATCCACCCAAGTTAAGGGCTTCTCGCAAAAACAAATGATCGAGGGATGCGTCGTACAAATGATGAAACAGAATCAAATTCGACTGTCTTACAAGAAGAAAATAGTAAGAAAACTACGGTAAGAAAATAAAAACCCTGCGAGGTCCTTATTGATTATGCAATGCAATCGAATAATAGCAGCACGAGCAATAAGAACAATGATAATAATAAGAACAACAACAATAATCAACAAAAATGGCAGTGAATTGAGGAGTGCTAAAGAGACAGGTTGATGTTTGTGCCATAAAGAGTGTATTGCAATGAAGAGAGAACATATAAATGATTATCAGCAGGTGATAAATCAATATCACACTCTTCCAATGCAATGATAAAGTAATCATTACTCTCCACCACCACTCAATCGTTGATAAGAGTAATAACCACGTTATCAGTTCGTTTGCATGCAAGACACCGCTTTAATACACCTTTATTTGTGTATATCGAAGCGGGATTGTATCAAGCTGACGATCAGTTTGCATCGGATTGCACCCCATCACTGTTGATCAATGCGTACATTGCTGTAGTGGCATCACGGTCACCATCTTCAAACTAACGCTGTCCTCAGATATGCCGAGGAACCTTGTGATTTTTTCACGCAATCCAATTTCCCAGGTTCTCTAGTTACAGAAAAATGCATACATTTTCGGGCGGTCTTACTTACTCCAAGAAGTATTGATGATTTTCTGATGTCTTCTCACATATCTGAGCTGTACATTCCAGTGAACTGTATTTGTATTGTTCAATTTGTAAAAGTGTGCAGTAATATCAGGATCACTATATTCATATTATCGATACCTTCAAATTTGCATGTCAACATGTATTTTTCTCTCATCCATCAGATTCTCCAGTTTCAGAAAAATATGTATGTTGTGGGTTGATTTTGATCACTGTTCGGATATTGTCGATCATTTCGATATATGCATGCTTAGACACTTTATGTTATTCATTCAGCAGCTTTTTTGAATTTGTCCATTAGTATCTTATTCCCAGAAAGCGATTTGCTCCTCAGAGCGATTCGAATGCTTAGAAATTTAATATGTTGAACGTCTCAACTATATCAATCCTCCCTTCACATGCGTCTCTTTTTCGTCAACACGTTTATATAGAAGACCGACCAATACGTTCATACAGCAATATGCGGATTGCCATCTTCGAGCTAACCATATTCTCGAGTTTACCCAGAAACGAGTGAATTTCTTTACACCGTTCGATCCATCGGAAACTCTAGATTCGGAAAAACATGTATTTTGCTGAGCGATTTTGTTTACTTAAGGAGATATAGATATTTTATTAAAGCTATCTTAATTAGCGCAATGGTGCTCATTGATATGCATTTGATCACAATAGATCAGTAGATATCAAACATTATTATAAAAATGTAGGTTTGATACATTCAAGCCTACCGTCTTCTCAGGTTTGCCCAGTAACATATTGATGTTTATACACCAATCGATCGAGCAGATTCTCTACTTACCGGAAAGGAAATTTTTTTGCGAAATTCTGCCCTTACGAGGAGATATAGTAATTTTCGTGATGCTGTAGGAGTTAGCACATTCAAGCCTACCGTACTCTCAAGTTT
This sequence comes from Anisakis pegreffii, assembly GCA_035041965.1. Taxonomy (NCBI): domain Eukaryota; kingdom Metazoa; phylum Nematoda; class Chromadorea; order Rhabditida; family Anisakidae; genus Anisakis; species Anisakis pegreffii. The sequence goes on along the minus strand of JAPYMA010000126.1, from coordinate 13,832 downwards.
GCGAAATAACGTCTCAATTTCTTCACATCAATCGCTCGAGCAGAATCTCTGCATTCAGAAAAATATATATTTTGTCGGACGGTTTTGCTTACTTGAGGAGATATAGCTCAACTAGGGCAATGGTGCTTATCGATATGCATTCGATCACAACAGATCAATGGATATTGTACATTACTATAGAAATATATGTTTGATACATTCAAGCCTACCATCTCCTCAAGTTTTTCCAGTAACATATTGATGCTTATGAATCGTTCGATCGATTAAAATCTCTGTATTCTAAAGAACATTATTTTGCCGAGAAATTCTGCCTCTACGAGGAGATATAGTAATTTTCGTGATGCTATAGGGGTTGGCACATTCAAGCCTACCATACTCTCAGCTTTGACCACCAACATATCAATTTTTCACATCGATCGATCCAGCGGGGCCTCTAGAATCAGAAAAACATATATTTTGCTGAGCGATTTTGCTTACTTAAAGAGATATAGCTATTTTATTAAAGCTATCTCAAGTAGCGCAATGATGCTCATTGATATGCATTTGATCACAATAGATCAATAGATATCATACATTACTACAGAAATGTAGGTTTGATACATTCAAGCCTATCGTATTCTCAAGTTTGCGAATTGACATATCAATTTCTTTACACCAATCGATCTAGCAGTACCTCTGCATTCAGAATAATATATTTTGTCGGGCGATCTCACTTTCTTAAGGAGATATAGCTATTTTATTAAAACTATCTCAACTAGGGCAATGGTGCTCATCGATATGCATTTGATCACAATAGATCAATAGATATCATACATTACTACAGAAATGTAGGTTCGATACATTCAAGCCTACCATCTCCTCAAGTTTGCCCGGTAACATATTGATGTTTATGAATCGTTCGATTGAGTAGAATCTCTGCATTCTAAAGAACATTATTTTGCCGAGAAATTCTGTCTCTACGAGGAGATATGTTAAAGTGAAAAACTTGCAGCCGTTGTCTCGGCTGATCAGTGGGTTTGCCCTAAACCGGAAATCCTAAGAATATCAGGATCGTCATATTTAAACTGACCGTGAATGTTATCCAGCACGACTTCATTTCATTTGGTATTAGTGTGCATTTGACCTCTACTGCACGATAGGTCAATACCCTTCAGTTTGGCTTCATCTCAGCGAGTATAAATTTGCAATTGACCTGTTCTTCATCTCATGTGAATTGATTACGTTCATACTATGGATCCAAACCATACCCAGTCGTTGCCTAGTGTTTATCACTGGTTTATTTCTCGTTGCACGGATCACAATTAGCTGCGATCACGTTTATTTACTCAAACTGAATTAATTTCAGTTGACATACTTCTCCTTATTGGAGAAAGCAGTTGTTAATATGCGGAGAGAGCTGTGGCACAACGTTTTCATGCATACGATGGCTGATGCGTGTGCTGTGTGTAATAGACCGATCTTTATGTACCAAGCGATCTTTTCCGCAACTTCAATCTTTATATGTTGTCGTTTGCAAAATTTCCACTGCTAGCCAATACAAACAACAAAATCAATATGTTCAGTCGAACCGTAATGTAGCAAACTACAGAACTCTAGCTTTCCATTGCAACATCAAAACAATAATCGTTAAACCATTTTGTCTTTGTTGCCATACTATCTGTGGATGTCCTCATACAGCTTTTTTCAATATAATCACTCATTTTACAACTGGCACCACATCCTTGATCATTAGTGCGCTGAAAATACTGTCGTATTTCTGCACGGACATTGTTGATGTCAGATAACTTTGCTTCTCCTACACCATACTTTTCTTGAATTATCGAACAGGATAAGACGCCTTTTATGTCACTAAAATTCGAGATTTACCTTTGTCTGATCAGCGAATACGTATCCGTTTGCGGTTCGTTTAAAGTGGTGAAAAATCAATAAAAAAGCAACCTATTAGAACAATTGCAAAACAACGAGGTACATAGATGCGTTTTACCTTTAGCAGTGAGGTGATTTTGTGGCCAGACATGTACACATGGTTTTCTCTGGCAGTGGAACAATGAGATGCAAAAGTGTTATTTGTTAACTATATCCCAGTCGCGTTCCCCTACAAATTGCACCGCACACTGTGAATGTCAAGTACGAGAATTGCTTCATCATGATCACAGTGATAATTCATCATCATATTATCAAGCACAATTTTTTAATATTCATACGCATACATTTTTGTGCATATTATTTGCAATTGCCATATATTTTTCCCGTAATGTTTATTCGACTGTTCGGACATAGAAAGGATTCGGATATGAGAGGATGTACAGCACTTCGTTTCATTATATATACATAAAAGATACCTAATTTCATTAAGACTCTATGAAGAATGAATGTTTTCTTTCAGTTACTGAGCACTATGATTAAATAAGTAAGTAGCAGCTATGACAGTATTAAAAGTGTATCCATACAAAAAGAAGTAAAAAATGGAGTTAATGATAAGATAAGATGGAATAAAGTATATCAAAGAGAACCAATAAAAAATAACAGACTAAATGTAGCAATAATTGCATCACAATAAGTGCACCACATTCACAGCCTCAGGCACTGAACTAAACCAACAATCTAAATATTGTACTAAAATTCCTTAATGACGTTCTTCTTTGAACGGATCTTCTGGATGCCCTTCCATGCTGTAATGTAACCAAATAACTTATTCAATTTAGGATTAAATATCACCAAATAACTGAGCAAATAATATGTGATTGAAAAATAGATGTGTTTTTCAAATAATATCGATAACAACAACCATAATAATGACAAAGCGGAACATACAAATCTTGGAAGAAAAGACGTTGTCGATGTTTAATATCGTTTAACTGCTTCATTTCATCATCAGTTAACTTGAAATCGAATATCTAAAACGACGCAATCAAATGAACCGAAATTACTGTCGAATGAAGAATTTATATAATGCTAAATGGAACTATGACAAGTATAGTAATAATAATAAATTATAATAAGAATTAATAATAATATAACAATATTGATAATAATAATAATATATAGTAAGGTAATAATAAATAATAACAATTCAAAACAAACACTGAAATTCTCTTTGATGCGCTTATCATTCGTACTCTTTGGTATAATGGCTATGCCACGCTGTAAGAGATTACGAAGCAGTATCTGTGCACTTGTTTTGTCGTATTTTTTGGCAAGAGCCACGACCAGATCGTTTTCTAATGGATTTTTTGCATCGGCCCAAACTAATTTGCTGCAATCAAATCGCATCTATTCGAAAACATTTTAGAAGAGCGTTGGCCATGTGGCTGAAAAGGTCAAAAGAATACAGTTCGCGAACGAATTAACTTTTCAACATGAATTCGTTTCTAGATACAATACAATATAAAAAGTAAACACTTACGCGCCACTTGGGAGTTTCCAATTAACGCGTCCAGGAGAGCCAATTGGTGCGTATGCGGTGAATGAGATGTTATGCTTTCGACAAGTATCAACCAGTTCATGTTGTGGAAAATACAAATAACATTCACACTTAAAAATGAATATACAAAGAATGACTACATGAAAAATAAAGTAAAGATTTATTTTCATAAGATGCATTGTGAAAGTGCAAATTGCAAAGTGTTCTCGTCGCAAGGTCAACTATTCGATTGGCAATCAGATTTACTGAACGAATTAATTGCTCAACTGTTAAGCATCAATTGTTTTCGTAATGAAACATTGAATATCTCACTTGAACATTGTGAATGGGTATACTGGCTGTTTTCTGAATACGCTCTACTTGGGCAGCGTTCACATTTGATAGACCAATCGCTTTCGCTAAACCCTTTTTATAGACACTTTCTAAACCCTGCAACCACGCTACCAATCATATACACATTTACAACCAGCCAAACTTTTTCAGCGCACCACCCGCCAACCAAAACCACTCAAGTATTTGCAAACAACAGAACACTAGTCATAATTACCATGTTCATTATTAGAACAGGACAATTATACAAGCGAGTGCTTAGAACATATCATGCGCCATACAATAACAGCAATAATAATAATAATGATTGTAATAACGAAGACAACAATAACAGTAACACCGATGAATTGAAATTGAAAAATAAGAAAGTGAAACTTAACGTCCAAACTTGTTCAAGTGTTACCGAATGATCCTGTTTAGTCATATCGTGCTGCAATAGCCAGCTACATCATTCAATATTACACAGCAAGTTTACGATAATTATATGGCATTATTATCGTAACTGATATTATTACTATCAAACTGATAAAACATTAACAACCAAAAAACTCACATTAAATGTAGCAGGCATGTGTGCTAAATAAAGATCAATATAATCTACTTGTAATTTCGATAGCGATTCTCGAATTTGACCCTCCACTTCTGATGGATGATTGTGTGTACACCACAACTGAATCATTATTACTATTATAGCAATTATAATGAGTATTATTATTCAGTTTTCTCATTTTAAGCATTCTCACTGCAGGAGGCGACTTCAATTGGATTCCGTTTCGAAAGAGGATGTCAACGCTTTTGCAATTTTTTTGTTAGGATGTGCAATGAAAAACAAAATTATTACAATTTTTGCTGTAATCATCACGGTTCCCTTCATGTGGCCTAATCAGTTGACTCTGAAAAGGAGACCACTGCAAGAAGCCAGTCAACTGTGTGTCAGCAAGAAAAGCAACAAACTTTTGTAGTGATGAATAAGTCTTCACGTTTAACTTTTCCGCTCTTCACATATTCAGCCACAACATCACCAATCTCCTTCTCATTTCCATAACAAGTGGCCGTATCGATGAGGCGATAACCGACATCTAGTGCACATCGGACCGCATTCGCTACTTCATTTGGATATGCCTAGTTATTATCACTTTTAAAGTAGTTCCTGTTATTAATTCATTTCCATTATTACTCTCTTTATCACTCACATTAATATCCAACCCATGTTTCAAGTTCAGCTGAACAGCAATAACATAATATCAGAGGATGAGATGAGTTGGGGGAAATGAACGCCTATGCAGTGGGAGCTCTGTTTAAGAAAACAATCCTTTCCAACAGTTTGTTCGTGAACCGAAGTACGTTGTCATCAATGAAAAATGAATAAAGTCGTTTCGGTCGACCCAATCCTTCGTTATATTTATACGACAGAGTATCAACACTTTTATTGATAGACTGTTCCTAGAATTCGACATCTAACAGAAAAATGACAGTATGATAATTCGAAAAGAACGGGACTGACCATCCATGTTCCCAGTCCTACTTGAGGCATTTTCAAGCCATTTGAGAGCGTTATCATCGGACCAGCAGTCGTCATCGTCATATCGCTGCTATCACTTTATATTTCCCAACGATATAACAAAACAAACTTCTTACCTTGAAATGAATACCGGAATAATATTTTACATAATTGAATGAACGATTCTTAGAACTCGATCAATGAAATATGGGTGCTTCTGCAGTTCAAGGAGAGGGGGCGTATGCGTGTCGGTACACCACACCGTCCTTAACTGAACAAATACCATACGTATTTGATCGATACTACACAACAGGTCAACACCGTGCAGTATGGACTCACTTCAACTGCTATTAGTATGCAGTTGACCAGTAGAGCAATTCTGTGAATGCTGTGCAATATGGATTCATTTCAGCCAGTATTAGCATGCAATTGTTCTATTAGCACCTCAGGTGAACTGAATATATTTGTGATATGAACCCAAACTATACTCAGTCTCCGCTGAGTGTATACTGCGGGTTTATTTCTCGTTGCATGATCACAATTTGCTGCGAACACGGTTATTCACTCATTCTCAGTTTGAATTGCTTTCAATTGAAATACTTCCTGTTCGATAAAAACACTTGTAAATATGTGGCAAAACATCATCATCCCTGCACTGATTGGAACTGCAGAACGACATTGGCTGTGATGCTTGAACGAAAGTGCACGTTTTATTCAAAGTTCGTTCAAACTACCAAGTCGGTCGTTCTTTTCTGCATCGCACATACAGCACTGTGCTTTAATGGGACAACCCGTAAAACTCATACAGGTGTGACGGTAATACAAGACCGGGTCCGCAGCAGTAATGATAACCGACCAAAGTTACGTAACTGAACCAAAATTTTGTTCCCTTACTCAATCACTAGTTCGCGATATGAAGAGTCGCTATATCTTCATGGTTTAGGCTAGGGTTTGCACGAGATCCCGGGATTTCAGTTCTGATCCCAATCCCGGGATTTAAGGTTTTGAAAAATCCCGGGATTTCGGGATTTGATAAAACAGGTCAATTTGCGTGAATTTTGATAGTATGCTCATCCTGAAGCAAGCCTTAATCATTCCCATCTCATTCATATGCAGTCATTTTTACTCTTTGCCCTCTGTCATTGATGAATAGCTAAGGAAATAGGTGCAAGTCACACGAAAAGCATGATGAACGACAACTTGATAAACTTTTGCATGACATTTCATCGAGTATTCAATTGATTATTATGCTCTTCAGTAGTTTATGTCACGCTCATCTGGATGCATTTTTACGTAAACTAACGGAGATAATCTCGTTTTCTAATGAGAACCAAGGGTAACAAAATTCAACGGAAATTTGAGTCGTTTCCTTCCACGCGATTTGATTGGCTTCAATATTCCATCTGTTAATACAACTGCATGTTCTAAGGACTGCGAGTCTCTTTACTTCGCTATTTGGAATCATTTTCATCCCATCGAAATGTACATATACTTTCACTGAGATCAGTCATAACGAGAATTCATTGTCGAAATGAACGAAATTGTTTCATTCAAAAGGATCATAAGCTTGAATATCAAGTACATTTCTATGATTTCTGATCGAAAGTATTAAGTATGAAAGTGCCCGACGATTCGATAGAAATCCACTGCGGATGTTTTTTTTCACTTTTTAGATAAACTCTGAACTTTTAATTTCCTCAAAATTCAAATGATTTAATTCATGCGATGCATTTTTTTCGTAAAAAACCGAAATTTCCGAAACGGCAGAATTCAACTGACGTTAACATTGAGAGAAAATGGACTTGAAACATTGCAAATAAGTGTTTGAGAATCAAGCATTCCATATTCACATGCAAGTGTACTGTTATTAGCTTAGACCCGAGATGACAAGATGCTTTAGCATAGAAAATGCAGTATGCCTTTGCATCATGGTCATTAGCATTATTATATGAAATATTAACTTGAATAATTTTGTTTCTCGAATTTGTTCAATAACTTGTTGAATTAATTCCTTTCTGATTGATAATGAACATATTGGTTCGAAAAAGTGTGTTTGGACATGTCTCGCATCGATATTACAAAAATTGTTTGATCCTGGGATTATCCCGGGATTTAATCCCAATTCCGAGATTGAAAAAACATCGGGATTTTGCGAACCCTAGTTTAGGCTGAGGCATATCGCAGACTTGTGCCGAGGTTTATTCCTAACTTACAATTAGACAGACCTATCCTAGCCTTATGCTACGGCTTGCCCTGCGCTAAGTTTTAGTCCTACCCTGGGCTCAGGTTGAATCTTACCTTGGACCTGAGTTAGACCCACCATGGACATGGCTTACGGTTCAGTGGGTTGAGGTTTTGGCTCGTCCGAGATCTGTGATTGTTTTGCCCATGAGAACGGCCGCTGTGAAACCTCACTTGTCCAACAATTACACGCAACAAGAAATTGTGCTAAACTCGGTGGATGACTGCAGTGAACTACTCAAGGAAAAATTCGAAAGAATCGTTTAACATCTTCGAAAATACGTACGTTCGTACTAAGTTCTCGAAATCGAATAGTTGTATCATTCAAAAACAAAAACGTAACACATAAGAAAGTCTATGATGGAAGTCAGTAACGACTTGCTTCGACGTCAGGCGAAACTGTTTTGCTTTTTAATAAGCTCACTTCTAGTTGGCCTTTTAAACGACTAGGCGATTGATTACATTTTCAATTTTGAACGTCATACCTATTGATTTTTGTACAAGTGAAGAATTTGTCTTTTTTTTCTACATCAAAACGTTCACTGATTGTTTGCTACAGCCGCTCGCTAAATTCATTTCTTACGTAAAACACCTCTTCCCAGCAGTACTTCAATCAAAAATTCTCATCGAAATATTGCGCTTGCAACAGACCACTTCAAAATGCGACCACGAAACACAACTTCAATAGTGAACGTTGGAGGAGCAATATGGCCACTACCTGTGATAGTGGCTGTCTCTGCTTAGCGATCGATATTTCAATCAGATTGAATGAACGTAAGCCGTATTGAAGAACCAGAAAAAAGAAAGAAAAACTTCGATTATAAAAAATTGGGCCTGAGCTGTGGACTTGACGAAGACAAGAATCGTCAGACTGAAGTAGGAATAAACGGTAAGTGAAAACGCCAAGCCATGGTTTAAAAAAAACTTATGAAGGCAATATACACGTGCCGGAATGAAACTTAGCGCCGAAATGATGGTTTATAAGGGTTTTAAATACCGTAGAGTTGAACAGCAATTGCATTTTAATCCCGTGAATGGACAAGCGCAATTTTTTGCTTGCTGTACTTGAATTTTGATGGAAACTGCTAGAGAGAGGTGTATGAACATTGTGATGCCGAGCTGCAGTTATTTCCATCGAACGTTCAGCATGCATTCTATCACACTGGCTTTGTTGTCTAACTAATGTTTGCTGACCGACTTACTGATCTAAAAGTAGTCTCGTTCGTACTGAATCTTTTATTATCAGTATTTCTGGACTGCATCTCATTGCCATTATGAACATTTGAATAAAAAACTATAACTTTACATAACGCATTTATTTCGTACAATGTAATCGATTATGTTGCGAAAAATAAACTGAACATAAAAGAAAACCGAAAACAAAACTGATTGAAATAAATGAGCAGTTCATTTGAATGAAAAATGAACAACCGTCCACGAATGTCAGAAATAATGAAGAATCAACAGTGAACGTTAAGGTTAAGAACATTAAAAATGTTTAGAAACATATCAGTCGTGATTTTTTTGGATGAAAAAACACATAATTTTTGATTATCTCTTATCTTGGTTTCAGTCCTAAATTATTATGCTCGAGCTGAAGCAAGCACCTCTCAAAAATGATTTTTGTCAACATCCGAGTACAGAGGCCTGAAACTTCTGCATCCTGGTTCAGGGGTTAGTAATCAACATCTGAAATTAAAAATGTCGGTCACTATCACAATGTTCGCAGACTTGTTGATGACGATTTCCAACGATTTTAAAACATAAAAGCCAAAAAAGCTTGTCCTCCTCCGTTGATGAGGTTAAAAACCAGGTTCTCAAAAAAAAATTCTTGGCATTTTAGTGCACTTTTCCATCATGAAATCTGACTCTCATGCTTACAAATTGCATTTAAAAAGGTTTTTTTGCACTGATTTGACACTTCGAAGAGTTTTTTTTACACAGATTCGACGTGATGAGGTGATTCTTGGTCCGGCTCAGTACTTTTTTGATTCGGCCGGATGACTCGACCCACCCCGGCTCATCCGCAGTCCCACTAGTCATTGCTCAAAAAAAATTATGGACTGCATGAAATAAGCGAATAATTTTGATGACTAAAACAGAATGAAAGGATGTTATATTTTACAAAATGGTTTTTCGAATACAACCAGCACAACCGAAATAATAATTCATATTTCACTAAGAATATCCACCATCTGCTCGTTTCACTATCTGCTCACGCAAAACCTGTCAACTAATTGCGCTAGTGCTGTTTGTGCTCTAATCCAATTCAGTTGCCCACTCGCGTTCATCCAATGCATCTTTATTTACTCACTACTTTCTGCCTTCTCTCTCTCTATCATCGCACGAAATTATTTCCGACGAAGATTATTATGAATAAATTAAATGATTGCTGATAATGAAGAAAATAAATGATGAGCAACTTTCGAAATTTCTATACTTATGTATAGGCTCTATTGATCTAAAGTGATCAAACGGGAATGTGAATGAGCAACTCAGCGCTAGTTGAGATAGCTTTAAAAAAATAGCTAGATCTCCTCAACCAAGCAGAATCGCTCGGCAAAATATATGATTTTCTTTATCCAGAGATTCTGCTTGATCGACTGGTGTGAAGATATGGATATGTTACTGGTCAAAGCTGAGGGTACGGTAGGCTTGAATGTCTTTAACCGAATGGCATCACAAAAATTAATATATCTCCTCGAAAAGTGGGAATTTTCAAGCCGGCATTTCAGTGTTAGAAAGAAGAGATTCTGCTCAATCGAACGATGTATAAATGATGATATGTTTCCGGGCAAAGCTGAGAAGACAGTGAGCTTGAATACATCATCAAACTCAAATTTTCATTAATTAGGATCACAAAAATCCCTATATCTCCTCGTATGCTGGAAATTTTCAAGCCGCCATTTCAGTGTTAGAAAGAAGAGATTCTGCTCGATCGAACTGTGTATAAATGATGATATGTTTCCGGGCAAAGCTGAGAAGACGGTGAGCTCGAATACATCGAAGTCAAATTTCTATAGTTATGTACAGCCTCTATTGATCTATAGTGATCATACGGGAGTGTGAATGAGCGACTCAGCGCTAGATAAGATAGCTTTAAAAAAATAGCTAGATCTCCTCAACTAAGCAAAATCGCTCGACAAAATATATGATTTTCTTTATCCAGAGATTCAGCTTGATCGATTGGTGTGAAGAAATTGATATGTTACTGGTCAAAGCTGAGGGTACGGTAGGCTTGAATGTCTTTAACCGAATGGCATCACAAAAATTAATATATCTCCTCGAAAAGTGGGAATTTTCAAGCCGGCGTTTCAGTGTTAGAAAGACGAGATTCTGCTCGATCGAACTGTGTATAAATGATGATATGTTTCCGGGTAAAGCTGAGAAGACAGTGAGCTTGAATACATCATCAAACTCAAATTTTCATTAATTAGGATTACAAAAATCCCTATATCTCCTCGTATGCTGGAAATTTTCAAGCCGCCATTTCAGTGTTAGAAAGAAGAGATTCTGCTCGATCGAACTGTGTATAAATGATGATATGTTTGAGGGCAAAGCTGAGAAGACGGTGAGCTCGAATACATCGAAGTCAAATTTCTATAGTTATGTACAGCCTCTATTGATCTATAGTGATCAAACGGGAATGTGAATGAGCAACTCAGCGCTAGTTGACATAGCTTTAAAAAAATAGCTAGATCTCCTCAACCAAGCAGAATCGCTCGGCAAAATATATCATTTTCTTTATCCAGAGATTCTGCTTGATCGACTGGTGTGAAGATATGGATATGTTACTGGTCAAAGCTGAGGGTACGGTAGGCTTGAATGTCTTTAACCTAATAACATCACAAAAATTAAAATATCTCCTCGCAAGCTGGAAACTTTCAAGCCGGCGTTTCAGTGTTAGAAAGAGGACATTCTGCTCGATCGAACTGTGTATAAATGATGATATGTTTCCGGGCAAAGCTGAGAAGACGGTGAGCTCGAATACATCGAAGTCAAATTTCTATAGTTATGTACAGCCTCTATTGATCTATAGTGATCATACGGGAGTGTGAATGAGCGACTCAGCGCTAGATAAGATAGCTTTAAAAAAATAGCTAGATCTCCTCAACTAAGCAAAATCGCTCGACAAAATATATGATTTTCTTTATCCAGAGATTCAGCTTGATCGATTGGTGTGAAGAAATTGATATGTTACTGGTCAAAGCTGAGGGTACGGTAGGCTTGAATGTCTTTAACCGAATGGCATCACAAAAATTAATATATCTCCTCGAAAAGTGGGAATTTTCAAGCCGGCATTTCAGTGTTAGAAAGAAGAGATTCTGCTCAATCGAACGATGTATAAATGATGATATGTTTCCGGGCAAAGCTGAGAAGACAGTGAGCTTGAATACATCATCAAACTCAAATTTTCATTAATTAGGATCACAAAAATCCCTATATCTCCTCGTATGCTGGAAATTTTCAAGCCGCCATTTCAGTGTTAGAAAGAAGAGATTCTGCTCGATCGAACTGTGTATAAATGATGATATGTTTGCGGGCAAAGCTGAGAAGACGGTGAGCTCGAATACATCGAAGTCAAATTTCTATAGTTATGTACAGCCTCTATTGATCTATAGTGATCATACGGGAGTGTGAATGAGCGACTCAGCGCTAGATAAGATAGCTTTAAAAAAATAGCTAGATCTCCTCAACTAAGCAAAATCGCTCGACAAAATATATGATTTTCTTTATCCAGAGATTCTGCTTGATCGACTGGTGTGAAGATATGGATATGTTACTGGTCAAAGCTGAGGGTACGGTAGGCTTGAATGTCTTTAACCTAATAACATCATAAAAATTAAAATATCTCCTCGCAAGCTAGAAATTTTCAAGCCTGCATTTCACCGTTAGAAAGAAGAGATCCTGCTGAATCGAACAGTGTATAAAAGATGATATGTTTCCGGGCAAAGCTGAGAAGACGGTGAGCTTGAATACATCAAACTGAAATTTCTATAGTTATGTATAGGCTCTATTGATCTAAAGTGATCAAACGGGAATGTGAATGAGCAACTCAGCGCTAGTTGAGATAGCTTTAAAAAAATAGCTAGATCTCCTCAACCAAGCAGAATCGCTCGGCAAAATATATGATTTTCTTTATCCAGAGATTCTGCTTGATCGACTGGTGTGAAGATATGGATATGTTACTGGTCAAAGCTGAGGGTACGGTAGGCTTGAATGTCTTTAACCGAATGGCATCACAAAAATTAATATATCTCCTCGAAAAGTGGGAATTTTCAAGCCGGCGTTTCAGTGTTAGAAAGACGAGATTCTGCTCGATCGAACTGTGTATAAATGATGATATGTTTCCGGGCAAAGCTGAGAAGACGATGAGCTTGAATACATCAAACTGAAATTTCTATAGTTATGTATAGGCTCTATTGATCTAAAGTGATCAAACGGGAATGTGAATGAGCAACTCAGCGCTAGTTGAGATAGCTTTAAAAAAATAGCTAGATCTCCTCAACCAAGCAGAATCGCTCGGCAAAATATATGATTTTCTTTATCCAGAGATTCTGCTTGATCGACTGGTGTGAAGATATGGATATGTTACTGGTCAAAGCTGAGGGTACGGTAGGCTTGAATGTCTTTAACCTAATAACATCACAAAAATTAAAATATCTCCTCGCAAGCTGGAAATTTTCAAGCCGGCGTTTCAGTGTTAGAAAGAGGACATTCTGCTCGATCGAACTGTGTATAAATGATGATATGTTTCCGGGCAAAGCTGAGAAGACGGTGAGCTCGAATACATCGAAGTCAAATTTCTATAGTTATGTACAGCCTCTATTGATCTATAGTGATCATACGGGAGTGTGAATGAGCGACTCAGCGCTAGATAAGATAGCTTTAAAAAAATAGCTAGATCTCCTCAACTAAGCAAAATCGCTCGACAAAATATATGATTTTCTTTATCCAGAGATTCAGCTTGATCGATTGGTGTGAAGAAATTGATATGTTACTGGTCAAAGCTGAGGGTACGGTAGGCTTGAATGTCTTTAACCGAATGGCATCACAAAAATTAATATATCTCCTCGAAAAGTGGGAATTTTCAAGCCGGCATTTCAGTGTTAGAAAGAAGAGATTCTGCTCAATCGAACGATGTATAAATGATGATATGTTTCCGGGCAAAGCTGAGAAGACAGTGAGCTTGAATACATCATCAAACTCAAATTTTCATTAATTAGGATCACAAAAATCCCTATATCTCCTCGTAAACTAGAAATTTTCAAGCCGGCATTTCAGTGTTAGAAAGAAGAGATTCTGCTCAATCGAACGATGTATAAATGATGATAT
>JAPYMA010000125.1:0-83499 GCA_035041965.1 Anisakis pegreffii | reverse complement strand
AAAACTTACTGAACGAAGTTCTTGGATCAGAGGTGTGTCTAACATTGTTCGAATCAACAGAACATTTTTCGCAGTGTGAACATCTATCATTCTTAACTGATTCGGAAAAAGGCGCGAATTTCAAATTTCTCGGCAACGAGCGTGGCGCCAACACCCATGCTCAATACCAGACGGAAGAAAAAAAAGGCCAAGCTGTTTGCTAGACGAGTGCCCATTTCCGTTTAGCTAAACAGCTGGCCTTGGTAATACCTGTCGATTGGGTTCGGCATGCAAATGCAGGCAACCGACACCATAAAGTGTGGAAACCCGCAGGTTGCTACCGAAACCAGAGTGGTAAGGTGGTAACGTTTTGCACATAATTCAGACTATCCCAAATCAATTCGAAATCCATAGGCTTGAAAGAAAGATGGGAGCACCTTATAGAACCCTGTCCCAACCAGAGGTACCACTCGAAAGAGCTATAAATGCAGCTCTTTCGCCAGAATTCAACAACACGTTAAAACTTTATACATCCCTCACTCTCTGCAGAGTATATTGAGGGTTATGTAGCAAACAATATTATCAACAATACAATATTACAAAATCACAATTATCACAATATCACAAAATCCTTCGATCGCATCCTCCTCCTTCCATACGTCTCGTATTTATACGACCTCACTTCCTTTTCGCCCACTTCTTACCATGTTAATATTAACGAGTATCGAACAGCCCTGAAGGCAGAGCAGCCTTATCTCCAAGCTTAAGAAATAAAATCCTCATCTCCAAATAGAGAAAAATAGAGAAACCTCAACGATTTTCCCTTCACTATAACGGATTTTTGGCGATTTCAAATATCCTAATAGCTACCGTCATATTGGCCTGACAGTCAGCCGGTAGTACCTACCATACAAAGGATCCCGCATGTAAGCTGGATGTTGGAGAATTAAAAGTTTCTACAAGAGAGTAAAAGGTTGCAATCTGACTGATAATACATGAAAATGTTCTAAAAAATCTGCTGTAAAACCGTAAGTCGTAATGAGAACTCGAACCTTGACAATGCCCAACATCTTCGCGGACTCCGCCAAAGACGCCTGCCACTGCGCCATTGGTGCTGTTTGTCTAGAATATGCTGAAGTTACTGACAAAAATGGACCCTGAAAATTTTGACATTTCATCCCCCGTCATTCAACTCTTCCCTCCTGAACTTCCTTATTTCTGCGATAAAACTTAATTGAGTTATGAAATATTTAACTACCTCTGTTAACATGAGAAAATACTGCAAAAAATCTATTGAAAAAAAACGTAAAACGTGAGGAGGACTCGAACCTCGACCACCTACATCACCCTCCCACTCTCCACCGATGTCGTCTGCCACTGCGCCAATGACAATCTCTCCTTCAAAGATAACAAAGTTGCTAACAAAAATGGACCCTGAAAATTTTGACATTTCATCCCCCGTCATTCAACTCTTCCCTCCTGAATTTCCTTATTTCTGCGATAAAACTTAATTGAGTTATGAAATATTTAACTACCTCTGTTAACATGAGAAAATACTGCAAAAAATCTATTGAAAAAAAACGTAAAACGTGAGGAGGACTCGAACCTCGACCACCTACATCACCCTCCCACTCTCCACCGATGTCGTCTGCCACTGCGCCAATGACAATCTCTCCTTCAAAGATAACAAAGTTGCTAACAAAAATGGACCCTGAAAATTTTGACATTTCATCCCCCGTCATTCAACTCTTCCCTCCTGAATTTCCTTATTTCTGCGATAAAACTTAATTGAGTTATGAAATATTTAACTACCTCTGTTAACATGAGAAAATACTGCAAAAAATCTATTGAAAAAAAACGTAAAACGTGAGGAGGACTCGAACCTCGACCACCTACATCACCCTCCCACTCTCCACCGATGTCGTCTGCCACTGCGCCAATGACAATCTCTCCTTCAAAGATAACAAAGTTGCTAACAAAAATGGACCCTGAAAATTTTGACATTTCATCCCCCGTCATTCAACTCTTCCCTCCTGAATTTCCTTATTTCTGCGATAAAACTTAATTGAGTTATGAAATATTTAACTACCTCTGTTAACATGAGAAAATACTGCAAAAAATCTATTGAAAAAAAACGTAAAACGTGATGAGGACTCGAACCTCGACCACCTACATCACCCTCCCACTCTCCACCGATGTCGTCTGCCACTGCGCCAATGACAATCTCTCCTTCAAAGATAACAAAGTTGCTAACAAAAATGGACCCTGATAATTTTGACATCATTTCACTTCTCTCTATTCAACTTTTCCCTCAATTAATTTCTCCGTTTTCTGTCATAAAACGTGGCTGAATCGTAAAATATTTCAATCCAGCTGATAATGCGAAAAAATATTTCAAAAAATCTGCTGGAAAAAAGACATAAAACGTTAGAAGAACACGAACCTCAACTGGATCCGGCGCCCTCCCAATTTACGCCAACCACATCTGCCAATGTGCTGTTGACGCTCTTAGTCTGGAATTTAGTAAAGTTATTGACAAAAATCAACCCCGAAAACTTTATCATCATTTCACTTCACACTATCTAACTTCTCCTTTTATCATTTTCTTTATTTCTGCACGCTCCAAAACGATGAAATATTGCATTCTACTTGATAACATGAGAAAATATTCATAAATTCATAAAAATATGATTGATTTCATAATTCACAATTCATAAAAAACATGATTGGAAACCGTAAAACCTTACAGTGATTCGAACCATTACTAATTTCAACAGCCCGCCTGCCTCCACCAACGAAACCTGCCACTGCGTCGTCAACGGCTTCCAACCTAAACCATGCTGAAATTGTAGAGAAAAATTGACGAAACAATCCTCTATCATTCGATACCCAAATTCTTCGTATAATACAGAATTTTCAGCAAAAATTAACCTAAAATATGGACATTATTTAAATGAATCAATATTCATGAGATAAAAACCGAAAAAACTTGAAAAGTGCACTTAAAAAACCCGGAAAAATGCAATGCTATTACCAGTTTTTAGCCGCTTGCCCTGATGTTCCTCCATCGTTAGTAAAGTAGTCGAGCACATCGTAGTATACCTAATCTTTCGGGAATTGACATGAAAATTCATTGATCAGAATCAATATTGTACACAAATGAATCAAGAAACCTCCATTTCATTTACTGCTCATGACTTTACTGTGAAACGACAGTAACGATACTAATGAGTAGAAATAATTATAAGGCCACAGTTAACAAAGTATTTTTTAGCCATTGTACTGATGCACAGTAAACTTCGCACATAAATAAGCTTCTGCAAGAACAATGAATCTAGGCAATTGATATAACTGACATCATTAGAACATATCACCCAAGAATAATTCCCTCCTGTTTATGGAATGTGTATATGATAGGGCGAAAAGTCTCATTCTTAAAAGTGAACTTCTTACTACACCTTTTTATAAGTTCTTCCCTCAGATGTGATCGAATGTCGCAATTGCCTTAACCCACTATCCAAGAGAACTTTCCAAACTTATGTCCTCCGCTTACTATGCACTAGTGCATAGTAAACTTCGCACACAAGTAAGCTTCTGCAAGAACAGTGAATCTTGTCAATTGATACAATTGACACCCGATCACATTCACACCACCAAAATGATATTTGTAGCAAGAAGTCCACCCAAGAATAATTCCCTCTTGCTTAGGAATGTGTACATTGTAAAAAGGGACAGCAATAAAAGTAACTCAATTGCCTGATGTCACTATCCAAGAGAACTTTCCAAACTTATGTCCTCCGCTTACTATGCATAGGAAAGCTCTACTCTTTCTCAACCGTGCCCATCTTGAACTATAACATCAGAATAAACTTGTCCTTACTTCTCAGTTCTCAATTTGAAAAACGTCAACAGAACAAAAAATATCCAACAAAAACAGGCCTGCAATTAAGCTGGGATGACTTGACGCAGTTGGCTGGCTGCATGGCGCACCATTCCTCCAAGACGCAGCCGATCTGTAAACGTTATCATGAAACGAAAGAATATTTGGTGGAGTTGTTGATTTTGGAAGAAAAGGGTCAAAGGTTTCATTTCGCAGAAAATTATGTTCAACTGAAATCTAATTATCATTTGATAACTTGTCCACGATCTTTGATATGGTAAACACATCCGCTATCAACAACTCGACATGGTAAACACATCGACTATCACTATCGCGATTTTAATGGAGAATAAAGCAAGGAGCTCGATAAAATCACGGTACGTAGATGAAAAAAATAGTGAAAATGAGATGTGTCGGTGGATATACAACTAATAGTTTGATATGGAATTTATTATTAAGCACAGTGGAAACGTTAATATGATTCAACAATACAGTAACTCTGACAATATAATCTTTCAATCATACAGTATAGTCGGCAGTAACAACTAAAGGACCTACTTAGGCCCATACAACAATTATCTCTTCACAGAATATATTTCGATTAATACAATTAATACGAATTCCGGAATATTGCTTCTGACGGCTTCAATATAACTTCAATATGATCACTGAGTGACACGCTGACGAACTGAATTGACTGCTTGACTGATTAACTGACCGACCGACCGACCGCGTTCCTTCGCGCTCTGTCTTTAAGTACCCATTCTTGACTTCCGACCTGTAATAGATTTTCTCACAATATTTTGTCGCTGCTTAGGATTTGTCTGTGGGAATCTTTTGCCATTGAGATTTGACTTGAAGATATCAATCGTTCTGTTTGGGTTATATCTGAAATTCCTCAGATTTATATTTTATGTTTTGAGAATGATATTCGATGTTGTCACATCTTTGAGTTATATCTGAAATTCCTTAGATTTTATATTTTATATTTTGAGAATATTAATCGACTTGGTTACAAAATTAATCAAAACACCAAATACAAACAAGCATCTAATGTAAGATTACTTTGACCAAAACTTCAGCATTCGACCTCAGCCAATGCCATCGAACTGGTAAGTACGGGTCAAAGCAGCTTTCAGCACCCAAGAAAATACCTCTGGTTTCACAAAGCGTCAGTGAGATCGCCTCCTGAAGATCCCTCCCCTGCCTGTGGATAAATCTCAATGATATCCCCACTTCATGGAAAATATAATAATGACATCACTGCATGTACTACAGGTAATTCGTACTACATGTAATACTCAAATGAAAATTCAACCTGTTCGATGATCGCTGTGAGACTCACCTCGTCACATTTTTTGAACGACGCAAGACTATCGCCACCTTTATAAAGACATTTCCTAAACGACGGAACGAAATATTTCATTTCAGTCAATATTTCATTTGACAACCATTATAGAAAAAGTCACAGCAGAAACAGAGAGAAGATATAATCATAGAACGAAGTGAAATTGTCAGGACGGATATCGGTGTCCCCAGGTTTGACCAGTAACATGGTTATTTATTCATGTCATTAGGTTCTCCAGATTCTATACATTCATTCTGAATCTAGAGGTTCTGCTGGATCGTTTGGTGAAAAGAAATCCGCATGTTCCCGGGCAAACCAGAAAAGACGGTTAGCTCGAGGATCGCAATCCGCCTATTGCGTTATGAACGTATTGATTGCTCTATACTGATCAATTTGTATGAATGAGCGCGACTGCACTATTTAATTGGGATAGATCTACGAAAATGGCTATGTCTTCTCGGGAAAGCAACATCGCTCAACAAGATATATGTTTTTCTGAATGAGGAGATCCATCTGGATCGACTGATGCAAAAAATTCACATGTTAGTGGGAATACGGTAGCCTTAAAGTTTGCACCCGAGATAGTATTAATAAAATGCCTATATCTCCTCAACTAAGCCAAATTGCTCAGTAAAATTTATGATATTCTGAATCTAGACGCTCTGCTGGATAGTATGTTTAAAATAAATTCGCATGTTTCCCGGGCAAACTTGAAGAGACGGTTAGCTCGAATATGCCAATCCAACAATTGCTATTATGAACGGATTGATCGCTCGGATTGCTTTTTTCGAAAATTTTCAAAACCTCAAACTCTCATAACTTGGCTACGGCTAAACAATGAGAGGTACCCTTGTACAGGCGTGCGTAACAGACACCCCCTTTTCCTACCTTATATCTCAAAACATGGCAAAGTCTCCAAAGTTGGATCCAGGAAAAAACCACAGGTAACGGTGATGAAATCTTGAAAAATTTTGAAAATATAATTGGACATATCCAAGCAGTCCCTTGAGATTCAGGTGTCATATTTAAATAATAGGTAGTACTGCGTAAGATCTTTGTCCAAGTGCTCTTAACTTGAGCAATCTTCCGGTGACCTTTTCATCTTTAGAAAGCATAGATTGTGCTCGATTGAATGATGTACAAACATCAATATGTTTAAGGGTAAACTTGAGAAGACGGTAGGCTTGAATGTAGCAAACCCTTATTTCAATAGTAATGCGTAATATGCACTGATCTATAGTGATCAAATGCATATCAATGAGCACCTCAGCGCTAGTTGAGATAACTTTAATAAAATAGCTATAGCTCCTCAACTATGCAAAATCGCTCGACAAATTATATACTTTTCTGAATGCAGAGATTCTGCTCAATCGATTGGTGTGAAGAAATTGATATGTTACTGGTCACAGCTGAGGGTACGGTAGGCTTGAGGCTTAGGCTTAGGCTTTTTGTAATGCTATATGAGTGGGTTAGCACTTTCAAGCCTACCGTACCCTCAGCTTTGACCAGTAACATATCAATTTCTTCACACCAATCGATCGAGCAGGATCTCTGCATTCAGAAAAATATATATTTTGCTGAGCGATTTTGCAATGCAGAGATTCGGCTCAATCGACTGGTGTGAAGAATTTGATATGTTACTGGTCAAAGCTGAGGGTACGGTAGGCTTGAATGTGCTAACTCACACATATAGCATTACAAAAATTGCTATATCTCCTCGCACAGTTGAAATTTCTCGGCAACCTTTTCATTTAGAAAGCAGAGATTCTGCTCGATCGATTGGTGTGAAGAAATTGATATGTTACTGGTCAATGCTGAGGGTACGGTAGGCTTGAATGTGCTAACCCACCCATATAGCATTACAAAAATTGCTATATCTCCTCGCAGATTGGAAATTTCTCGGCAACCTTTTCATTTTTAGAAAGCAGAGATTCTGCTCGATTGAATGATGTACAAACATCAATATGTTTACGGGCAAACTTGAGAAGACGGTAGGCTTGAATGTAGCAAACCCATATTTCAATAGTAATGCATAATATGCACTGATCTATAGTGATCAAATGCATATCAATGAGCACCTCAGCGCTAGTTGAGATAAGTTTAATAAAATAGCTATAGCTCCTCAACTATGCAAAATCGCTCGACGGATCATATACTTTTCTGAATGCAGAGATTCTGCTCGATCGATTGGTGTGAAGAAATTGATATGTTATTGGTCAAAGCTGAGGGTACGGTAGGCTTGAATGTGCTAACCCACCCATATAGCATTACAAAAATTGCTATATCTCCTCGCAGAGCTGAAATTTCTCAGCAACCTTTTCGTTTTTAGAAAGCAGAGATTCTGCTCAATTGAATGATGTACAAACATCAATATGTACAAACATCAATATGGAAAGTTCGCCTGGACCACTCATCATGTAGAGTCGAGTCGCTGACTGGTGACTCGACCCTCAGGTGTTTGTGGTTACTCGCCGAAGCTTATCTATTAGCTAGTGTCATGATGGCATTCATACACATCTATGATGACATCCTTATTTCCCTTGCCAGTGCAGCTATTGTCCGTCATAAATGCTAATTAGGTGTACTTGATAAGTCATCAGTACTATTTTTAATAGTTGACTAGTTTCGAGAGCTTATGTCACGGACCACGATTGAATTGGATGACTGTGATTTGATCTGTGCGTAGAGGTTAGGATTTTCTCTTGGTTGCTGGCACAGTGTCTTCTCAGGATTGAAATGAGTTGATTGGTAAGTTATAAAGATAGTGTTTTTGAAGTAGCGTTTTCGGGTTAACACCATGAAATATTCTCAAACTTTATCATTCGAGCACTCAGATGATAACTTGAGGAATAGAAAGACAGGTAGCATTCCTCGGATTGCTTTCATACATTGCGTAGACGGAGACAAGACTTGAGTCAAGCTTCACTTAACAATAGCTTGATTTGACTGCAAACTTACTTTGAGTTGAGCCAAAATGATTGCAGATCGGTTGATTCTGTTTCGTTTTTAAGATATTCCTTCAGAATGTGTTCATGTTATTTTGTTTTGGATTGTCAGATTGAATGTGGCCATTAAAATCCCGTGTATTTGTAAATATTTGTTCTGTTGATGTTGTTGTTGTGTATACATTGGATATGTAGGCATGAAATATGTTGATTTGATTATCTTAATTGTTGTTTATGTAAATTTGTTCGATTGTCCTGTTGCCATGATTATTTTGTGTTGTTGTTGATGTGATTATTTCGTGTTTTCGTGCCTTCATCACTTTGTTAATCCTCTCGTTGTTCATTACCGTGTTTTTTGTACTGTCACGCCAGGCATAATGAAGGGGAACATTGCTAGGCATGATTTGGTGGCGTTCCATGATTGATACAGAATCGCAAAGTGCTTAGAGAACCCCACACAAACTACCCGGTTGCAATCCAACGTCACTTGATAGGTACAGCCTCCTGCCTGGACGTAAGGTCATAACTTTGCTGAGATGAGGATAAACTTGAAAATATGAATGGTGCGTGGCGCGACAGATGCATAAACGTTTTTCCACGTGTTACCACTCATTACAGCGAAATCGCCTGAAAGGATCAACGAGTTGTCAGTATTCGTCGCGGTCGATGAGTTTAGGGTTGTCATGGTGGCAACTGTTGTAGTTTTGTGCCAATAGATCTGAGTGAATTCAAGCACATATAGGTTCTAGTCTTAACGCGATTGTTTACATCGCAGTTGGGGACTAACAATAAGAGCCTGAAATTTAAAGGCCTCTCGAAATATCGATGTGAGAAGGCATTTTGAAAATTTGCTAATGCAAAACACTGCTGGCGATTCGGCCAAGTGCAACTGGAATGAGTAATCATGAGGTGAGGAACGTTTCATGGGAAGATCATCCGTCACACATATCTTAAGCAGAGTAGAACAAATCTGTAGAAATAAATTAGATTCTTTCGAAAAACATGGCGATATGACAAGAAAAAACAAGAATTCTCGAATAAGGTGATAGATTTTCTCAAAAGGAGATAGAATTTATGAAGGACATTTAGCATTTCATTTAGCGTAGAATAGGAATGACAAAGCAGTACAACGAGTAGAGCATTTATAGTATGACGTGTAATGCATGTTAACGTAAATCTTACGATAACATCAGCAGGCTAGAGTGAGAATCATTGTTTGAAAATTAATGATATGCACGGAAAAGGTTGCTGTCTCTAACTCATGTTCAATTTTTTTCTTCCGTGGAGAGAATGTAACTTCGAAAAAATTCTTCTGCATTTCCGTCCGGCAGCCATGAGTCAGGCTTCGTTTCTAAATCTTCAGCAGTATTTAGTCAGCGCTTCTGAATAAACACGCATGCTCCTCTTTCCTTCGATCAACTAAAAACTGAGTGAGGAAATTCGTGAACGTAACCATACAAGAACGGTGGCAATTGTAATGGTAAATTGCTCAAGCTGAAAGTCACTTCATCATTTTCTTTAGAATCAGCCTTTGAAACTTCAGTTCACTCCACCCAGTAGCCAGTGGAAACACTACCAATACCACTTAGTTAAATTCAATACTTAGTCACCACTCATTTGTATATTCACATCCGCCAATAATTTGCAGTTTTATTTAATTTCGTACACCAACGATCATCATACTAGTTTTTACCGGTATCTCCAGTACAGACGAGGTTGATTAGGGTTGGGGAGATCCCACTCTCCTCCTTTTGTGCGAAACGCGTACTTTTATTTTTATCATATTCTCGGCTGCTTATTAGCTTGCTCTGTAAATAACAACAGCAACGATCGTAGTACCAGCAATAATCACAACAATAATTATGACAACAGTAATAATAATGACAAAAATTGAGACAGCAAAGCCAAACAGTAGATGTAATAATCATGTCCATAACAATAACAACGAATACAGTAACAAAAACTCACCAACGAGCAGTCAACAAATCTACAATACAGCGTTCCGAAAAAAGGAAAAAACCTGACTCTCGATTATAATTAAAAATCTACAAAAGTGATTGTTCAAAATCATTTTTTAGCTGTTCGCTCGTCAATTTATTGAGCAACTGAAAACGCTCGGTGGAAGTTATTATGGGCTTCTTTGCTGTATTAGCAAAATACTTGTCACGGAACATATCCGTTATAACAGATTGTGTCCCTGAGGAAGCTTCGGATTCAGATGACGGTTGACGATTCGACGACAGTATCGTTGTGTAATAGTTTGTGCTCGTAATATTCAAATTATCATTCTTAGTAATATTTGGATTGTTACTGGTAATATTATTACTGATACTGTTATGTAATACGTTATTATTGTTGTTGTTGTTGCTGTGGCGGTTGACAGTGCAACTGAGTCGAGTGAATCTATTGTTAAGAAGCGGTGACGAGGCAGCAGCACATAAATGCGAGAATTTAGCCTCACAGAAAGGGGAGTTTCGACGATCGCGAAACGAAGATATGAACGATGAATTTGTCGTGGACGATGACGACCATTCACAAGGACTGTTCAACCTGAAAATAGACTGATTTATTGGTGACTTTGTGCGATCAACTTTAACGACCATCTTCTTCGTCTTGTTCAATTTTTCACTGAAAATTTTATTCTTTATGATTTACGTTCAGCTTTCATTGACATATAAGGTATGAGCTTTTGAAATTGTTATTACCACTGTTTTCATGTTTAATTTTTTGAGATAATCCTCTTCATTCTTCTGAGCTACTAAAAACCCTTACCGCCTAGCTAATGTTTTTCCTTGCTTCGCGGCCACATGCTTTTCTGACTGAAATCCTGAAAAAAGGATATTTTCCAATCGATCAGAGAGTTTTTACCGCAGAATTTTGATCGAAAATGACGTATTTTAAGCAAATTGAATAAATTTTCTCTGGCTCCATCAAGTCACTGTATCGGTCAACATTGTTGTGATCGATAGGACAGCCAACAATGCGCTTTGATTCCATGAAATAAATTGTCGAGATTTTTAATAAGTGAATATTTTGGTGAATAAGTGAATAGGTGAATTTTAATAAGTGAGTATTTTGCCATAGAAGTAAACATTTTGGTCCAGTCTACCCTTCTCGAAAAGTTCAAATACCGCTCTTACTCACCGTAACGTTCATTAATACGTTTCAATCGAGCATTTCGATGCTTCGCAAAGCGCCGTCGAACTGCCCATAACAATACCAACAGCAACAAAACCATTAAAATCGTCCCAAAAATACCTATCAACAACGTTAATCCGGTGTTCGCTTCTAAAATAAAGATATGCAGTAAATTAAGTCAACAACGCAATCGTCCATTTTCATTCCAAATTTCCTCATAATTTCACTGAAATTCAACAAAAACACATAAATTTTAGAAGAGAATCTATGGATTGAACGAATTCCAGTGCTAATGTTTCAGAAATGATGTATAAACAAACTTGTGACGTGAAATCTGAACGGGTTGGAGGGTATCGAAGTGATATTCGGTGGTCTCAATGAACTCACACGAACATCGATCCACGATGAAGAACTTTTAGAGGTTGGTGCATTCGAAGAAGGTGACGAAATTCTTGATGATGATGTTGATGCAACGTAATCGTGTAACGATACGGACGTTTCTTTCGTATCTAACTAAAAATATAAATACTTCGTTGAACTTTGCAATTTCTTCGAGTTAATTAGGGATGAAAATATCCTTGGTCGCTTAAGATTTCTTAGCATGAGAACGACTGATTAAACAATATATCAATTAAATCATATATAATTAAACAATATATCAATTGGGCAATACAATTAAACAATATTCTTACCAATTCTGAGAACATTTCATCGTCTGAATTGCGATACTGAACTCGATATGCCATTGCGCCATCAACCGTGTCCCATTCCAAAGAATTGGCCGAGTTCAATCGTAGATTCCTTGGTGGATTCAGTCGAGAACACACTAAAATTAACTGCTCGACTATATGCTGCATTGATGATCGTTGCATATCATAAATTTATATTCGATGATAATTTATTCACATCCTCGTAAATGACTAACTTTCTCGGACTGAAACTTTTCTGTGCAACCAGAAAGGTAAAAACAATGTTCAAAATGCACCTACCGGTTTGAGTGATTACAGATGAATTAATAGCACCAAAGATATTGCTTGATTCGACAAGCAAATGATGGAGTATAAAGGGACTTAGATGGTGAACAACCGTGTGATTCAGGTCGGTTGAATTTGTTGAATGCCAGTTTTTTTCGTTCTCTTCCCTAAAAAATGTGCTATTCAAACTTGACATGTTATTTCATATTTCACCCATAGATTCCATTCATATCACTCGGAATTCTTAGTGGTACTCCTAAATTGATGTTCATTTATGATCACCGCACACAAATATATCTGTAGAACAGAGTATACTAAAACGTCGCTAACCTGTAAAACAATCTGAAGTGTTGTTCGGAACCACTATCGTAACCAGCCTTCCAATGCACCTCCACCTGTCCACTATCCATGCCACAAATTGCTGTCAACTCACTAACTGCTTGTGGATATGTGTTCTAGAATTACTACCCAGCAACATTACGTATGATTACAAAGCAAATAAATCCAACAAAAAAAACTGTTCTGGAATACCACAACCATCTCTGTTATTATTATTATCGAATTCTTACTTATTATTGTTTCATCATTACCATCATTACTATCAACAATGAATATCAGTACCTGTACATAAAGGAACATTTGTGTGGATATCGTTGCAACTGGATTAGATAAGAAACATTCATATACTCCAAAATCATTATGACTGACTGAATGCAAAAGAATTTTAGATGATTCGATCTTCTTCTGAAATATCCGAAAATATTTGGAAGGAATACAGTACCACCATAACATCACACTCTCCAAAACAGTCGAAATGTTCTTTAGATGGGTAAACTACAATTAACGAAAACGTTTTATGCAATAACAACGAAAACCATCCAACTTACATGCTTATATAAACCTTAACAAACTGACAGCTTAATCAATTGGCTGTCACGGATCATCAATCGCTAACTGATTTTCGGTAACTTTGATTAATCGTTTTTTGTAATAATTTTTGTAACAATTCAACCAAATTTCCACTTATCGTTTGGCTATTAATTGCGTTCTGATCGGTGCGAATTATTTTCAACAATACTTAAACATGGTTAATGAACAGAAAAATTTCGAAATTGTTAACCCGATTGCGAAGCCAATATTGAACAGGCGGTGGATCACCGTAACCGTCACAGTTCACTTCAACAAGTGAATTGAGCTTCGCAAAAATGGCCGGTGGTGGTGAAGATGAGAAACGTGGTGGTTCTACAAAACATTATACACACTTTTATAATTGTGAGCGGTTCAGACGAATAACACTTCCGCTACAGCTTATTGTTAGAAGCAGTTTTCACCTCGATGTTAAACTACTCAAAGAAGTTAGGCTGAAACTCAGGGCAAAATTTAGGTATTTTGATGCGTTCAGATGAGATGAGCAGAAGAGGAATTATGTTGACATTCTAGAAATGAGATGAATGAAGCAAAAACCTGCAATAGCGACATGAATCTCGAACGCTCGACTTGATCCAATCGAATTAAATGCTTGACAAGCGTATATGCCTGAATGCTCATCTTTCACTTCGTCCAAATTCAATCGCGTACCATCCGCATTCGGTAACAGTGCACCATTATGTGTCCAAACAACGAACGATATCGGTGGATTCGCGTCGAAATCGCACTGTAATGATCCACCCAAACCTTTTCCAAGTAAATACACTTCAGAATTGGTGGAACTTGCTTGAGGTATATCTGAAGAAGGATGAGAAGAAAAAACTATCTAAATATTCATTCATCTTACCCAATTATATGAGTTACTAATCAGTGATTAAGTTAAGCAATTGTTATAGTTTAAATAAATGATAGCTTCTGATCATATTCGTAATGAGCAATTGTGCACATACATTGAACATCAAGAAAAGCTGTTGCAGAGACGGCTTTCGTAAGTCCATTACTCGCATCACAACGATATCTTCCGGCATCTGAGCGTTGCACGGTCCGTATTCCCAAATCACCACCCTTTAAAAATTCAAACATATCAATCAATCAATGAAAAAAAAAGACTAAACTTTCTCTCATTCACGTAACTTCCAGAATTGGCCAATTATTTTTCGAGTAGCTCAGGATTCTGGCGGATCGTTGATAGCAGATCTGGAACGCAATTGCTACTCACCTGAACTACGGCTCTTAGTCCGACTGCAGAGGCTTTGATGGGTGTATCATTATGAAACCAACTGTAAGTGATATCACTAGGATATCCCTTCGCATTGCAATGCCAAAAAACACTCGAATTTTCAGCGACTGTCTTATTGGAGGGTGCATAATCAATTTGTACATCACCTGTAACAGGACAATACCAATCAGTATTCCAGAAGGATGTCAGTACAAGCATTTTCAAGTGGGCTGTACTTGAATTGGCCTTTCAATTTAATATTATCAAGTCATGCTTCCAAATAATAATACTACGCATAATAAAACCTAAAATGCAGTATTTTCTTCGTTTATTTCATTCGGCTTTTTTCTGATAATTTAGTGCACAGATAGGATTCGTTGCAGTGAATAATGAAAAAGTTTTGGTGTTTAACTGACGTGAAAAGCGTAGCCATTTGCGGAGCGAATCGCGTCCTTCTGAATTGACAGCAACACATTCGTAAATACCCTCAAATTTGATATTTGACGTATCACACCTTTTCACTTCACTCATTTCATCCTCTCAAGATTCATCGACTGTCAAGTAATTCATCATTACTGCACCTATATCTATCACACAGCATCTGTGTTGCTTCAGCAGATTGCTTCCGTGTCCAAGGTCACTATCAGTAAAGAAATTTTGTTGGCAATGACGATAATTGAACAGCGTGGATGAATTAATGAAAGAGTGTTATGATTTAATGGCTAACACTGCTCTTACGAAGGCAAAACAAAGGCATACAAAATAGACTCACTCGATCGGTCACTGATACATGCTCAATATGAAGTGTTCGATTGGTACTGATAACTTTATCGTCCTAAAAATTTTTAACTAATTTAACCATTATTTATTTGTGACGACTACAGAATATAAACTTTAGGAAACTTCTCGGACTTTAGCTGATCCGGCAACGATGAAACCAACCTTTATCCAACTAACTTTAGGCGTTGGTGCACCATCTGCGATGCATTCAACATGGAAAGTACCACCTTCAGGTAGATAGTCTTCTTCGATTGCTTCATGTGGCGCATCAATGTTACCGCTGGCATTCTTGTTCTCATTGCTGTTATGATGGCTATCAACGTTCTTACGGCGAATCTTTGGTGGTGCTAGAAATTTCGAGATGACATGAAGATTATACGAGGAGTTGAGTAAATTTGATTGTATTGGATACAATTTGTTCATTACTTATATCATTCATGCGATGAAGTTTTCTTATAAGTGCTTAGCTGAACTTACAATTGACGATCAGCCTAATTGGATCACCTAGCAGAGGTCTTGAGAAGGCGCCACGGGAGAATGCAGCCACCGAGCATTGATACAGTGACTCATCGTTGGCTTGTACAGAATGAATTATCAGTTGCAGTGAAGTGCCTCGGGCTAGTCGACCTGTATGTGTATTAGCTATTTTCAGCATGGTTCTCATTGCTTTTATTGTTGTTATTACTATCAGCATTATTGCGACGAAAGTAATTGATTCAAACGAGTTGAATCACCGAATGATATCATATTTGGGTCACTGAACAATCATCTAACCAATGAACGAATGAATCGAACTGCATCGAATATGATTTCATTAGTCAAAACAGAGAACAACTATTAAAACAAAATGCATTTTGGTCAGAAAAAATTGTTTTCTTAGATAAATCATTATTTCGGTTTATGCTTTACTACAAATAAATTATTAGATTGATTGATGTGCTTGTGGCGTATATGTTGATTGCTTCATGCCATTACTTCCGAATGTTTCAAGCATGTATCTATCTTCATAACGACAGTTCCAATAAACAGTTTTACGAACGGATGGAGCGAAGAAGATGATGAAGGCAAATTATAAAATGAGTGGAAAAAGAAGATGGCTGGTTGGTTGCCAGTTGAAGAATAAGAGTAACCGGGAGAAGAAAGGAAATGAATTCAAGAAGTGATGAGTGAGTAGATGAATGGTGATGATCATGATGATGATAACGACGAATGAAGGCCGTTCGTTTGGCGGTTCTTTGATGGGTCTGAAGTCGATGACTGGAAAGGATGCATGGATGTATGAGTGGATGGATAGATCAGTAGATTATGGATAGATTTGTGGATCAAACATCCACAAAACTTGAGAAGCATTCAGCATGACTGGTAATAGCGAAAGATGGTAATGAATAAGAAATAGATAAATCAGTGGACAAATGCATGGATAAAAGACCTTGAAAGGGCGTTTTGGTAGTGGTTGATTGGAGGGTATGATAAAGAACGATAATAATGACGATTTGATTGTGAAACAATAACGACCATGCACCACACATTTCATTTCATACGAAACAACGGTTTTCAATATTCGTTGTAATTATATGAAATTTGCTCATCAATGACTCGGTTTGTTATTCTTATACCACAAATATTATTATTCACATTCTTGTTCCAAACAACAACAAATATTTTCATCCAAGCTTCTTCTTCATCATTATTGATTGACGAGTGTTGTCGACGTCGTGGCGTTTCAGAAATATGTAATCGGATGTTATGTAATCCAGCAAATCCACCCAACGATTTCGATGTTTACAACATTTTCGATCGTCGTATAAACTGTCTTCCGTTCATGAATTTCATTTCGGAGTGCCTTGCTGATGGTCGTAACCATATGCATTGTTGTCTAAAAGAGTCGAAAGACCGCGATGAGAACGCGTGTTTTGGCTTATGTCGTGGTGAGGGCATTGATTCAGTGGCTGCATGGGATAAATATCAAACATGTCTTGCGATTAATTTGGATCCCATGTTCAAGTGCTTTGAACGTGGTTATTTGAATACACCGACTCCGCCACAAAAACTAAAAGTGCTCGCCGAAAGCACAGATTCAGCACTTCTCACTTGGTCACCACCAGCCGTTAACCCGAACCTAGCCCATTCTTATCATGTGATATGCAAAGAGATGGACGGTGAAACGATCGAAAAGACCCTTGATACACGTGCTACGAAGATCACTTTGACAGCTCTTCGTGCAGATAGCAAATATTCGGCATTCGTGGTTGCAGTCACTCGCGATGGTCATCGTCGATCGTTGCCATCCGAAACTGTTCATTTTCATACGGCCGGAGTGGCACCTCGAGTGAGTGCATATCGTGAAACGATTGCAATACCAAAACATGCCAAGTCAGTGACATTAGCATGTCGTATGCAAATGCCAGGCACAATTCATCGTGCTGCACGAGTCGAGTGGAAAAAGGTTGATGAGAACAGTGGTCGTTTCGAGACTTTGAACGGTGAACGATACTCACTTGTCAATTATGTGTCATCACATAGACAACCTCGACATTACGTCTCAACGCTTCAGATCAAACCACTTCAAGTGGATGATTTCGGAACGTATCGTTGTGTGGCTTCTAATGATTTCGGTAGTTCGAGTGCGGATATTCGTTTAGTTGTACGTATGCAAACGATGGCCGCATCGAAACCACCTGAATCACTGTACGCTTGTTGTCAACGTCAACGCATACGTTCACCGTGTGCTGCGATTTGTGGTAGTGAATATGGGAAACGGGCATCGCTACGTGCCGAAGCGTTTATCAATAATCGTTGCTATGATCAAATGAGCAAATTTCTGGCGTGTACAATTGTGGATGAGATTGTCGTTGATGAGGGTGCATGTTGTTTGCGTAACAAAGTACCAACTTTATGTTTACCGTTATGTGATGGTTCGACGTGGCAGAAAGAGGATGCTTCAACAAGCAGTGCGGCTACAACACAAATACCTCATTTATGTGCCGCATACACATTCGCGATATTCGAGTGCCGTATGGAACACGCTGATGATCGACCACAAACGGTGGTTGCACTTCGTGCTACGACCCAAGGCGATAGTGTCTTGTTGAGGTGGAATTCAACGGAACGCGCCGATATGTATCATGTTTATTGGCGACGACGTGGCTCATCGTCGAATTGGGAAGTGAGCTCAGTGATTGGCACAAGTAAACGTGTGAACGGAGGTGCTGATGAAGTGGTAGTGGTAGCATCAAACGCCTTTGGTAACGCTCATTCGGCAAGACTTCTTTTCGATAACGGCAAATGGATTAATTCCTATTATTAATATTGTCTATCTACTGCATCGCTTCTCATTCATTATTTATTCATTATTCAACCAATGATCTCTTTTCTCAACATTCAAACATCAAATCTATCAGTTACATTCAACGATGTATCGTCATTCGTTCACACAACAACCAACCCATTTCATTATTCTACGTTGGAGCTGTTCTGCTCAACATCGTTTATTATTATGATTTTCTTTTTTTTGTTATGTACCTTCTTTGACGACATTTGTTTTTGTTATCTTCACAACATTATCCTCATACTTATTGTTGCTATCAACACTTACATTCTGATAATTTTCAATCCTTTCTTTCAATCGCACTATTACATCATTAATGAATACGCTTGCAGGCTTGTATGATTTATTACTTGTGTTTGATAATAATTATAATGATGTTGATAAAAACACCAGTGATTTTGATAACAGTACTTGTAATAATAATTGGTCAATCTGTTGGCGGATCATATTGACAGTGATGAGAACGATAACAACTGGAGTATAATGACGATGAATTTTGTTTAATTTCTGTTCCCTTTTTTTGTTTTTCTTATTCGTTTTCTATTGCTGAATATATTTCGAGAAAAAGAAGTATTATTAATCTCACCTGTATTCATTAAATAAGATAGCAGCTAATAAAATGATTATTCGGAAAAGCGTTATGGATATGAAGTATCGCTCTTATGAAAGGTCTATCTGCCATAGGTAACGTTAGTTGAAAGTTGTTTAGAATGGTTGATCGAAGAAGATGTAGCATACAACTAAGTGATTTGTTTATGATGATAATGAAATGAAAACGACACCACTAAAGGTGAGATTCATATCAAAGGTGACTTATTCATGGTCATGTTCAAGTCTCAGAGTGAGTCAGTGCTAATATAATCCATTAATCGAACAACTAATACGATTAGAAATGAGTACTGCAATTGCATACCTTGCATTTCAGGTGCACTATGTCCACTGGCATTTCCGTAAGCGCTAAACACAAGCTTTCGTTGTTTACGCCATTCCAGTGCAAAATTATTATCATCTGTTGGCATTTTTTCTAGTGTACAATCCAGCGATATTGGTCTACCAACTTTAGCCCAAATTATACGCATCTGAAAAAAAAAACGGAACATTTCAGATTTATCACGTCAAACAAAACTAAAAACAGAAAAATCGTTTTTCTTTTCTCATCCTCATCATACTGAATCATCTCCTTGTTCCAAAGCGATAAATATATTCATTCCATATTCTACTGACAATGAGGAAGAAAGAATGTAATGCATCCATAAGTTTATATACATATGAATATAGTCAGTGGATACACGGAATACAAAAAGCTGACTTGCTTAATGTTAAAATGTGTTAATGAAAGAGAGGACAAGCGAAACTGATGGAAATTAATCTCTGTGGTGGATAATTTGTATTCTTCAAAAAAAACTAGAATAAAGGAAACAGCAGTTGTGTTAGAAGGAGTGTGAAAAGCCGAATGAGTGGATGAATGAATCGATGAGTGGCGGTGAAGTGACGGCTGTTTAGGGTCAAAGGTCATTAATACTTCCTTTCAGACTTACAAGACAATTAAGGAGACACGAGAGAAGCACAATGCAATTCATTGTGTTGTTACACCATACAATTGCCTTAATTCGTTTAGTGTTTCTGTGTACAACTGATCCGAATCGGGCGATGTTCATCCTCCTAATAAAAGAGACTCAACGCTTATTCAGAGTGAGGAGGAGGTAGGCTCAACGCTACATCAAATTCAATAATCACTTATGAACAGGCATCAATATCAGTTGTATTTATGATCATACAATTATAGGAACATAGCGCTAAAAAATACATAAATAATTTTACATTCATCTGTCCATATATGATGACGTTCAAGTACTAAATGTATGATAAATTGGAATTTCCTTCATTAACCAAAAGAAAAGGAAATTGAAAAATGAAATTTCATAGTGAATACTTTCTCGATCCCGAAAGCAGTAAGTAATTGATTGTAGATATTTATCGAGATAGCATGGAAATTATTAGCTGCCTGTGGCTATTCGATGACCTATGACTTCTTTTACTTAGCAGCAGCAGCTTGTCAGTTCAACGAATTTCTCATCGTTATTTCAACTTCACCACCAGCGAACACACATTACAATGCGTTCCTTCGTTTGTCGTCCTCTCTTTTGAATCACTATAATAAGAGTGTTGATATTATCAATTTTTGCACCTTATCAACCCTTTTTAGCAACAACCTTAAATCTCAAAGTCATCCTGCACAAGAAAATTATTATCATCATAATTAAACGTTCACTTATATATTTCCTGCATTCACTCGATCATCCATAAGAGATGATGCACACGATGATCGACAATTTAAACATATCCTCTGCTTACACTATTCATTCTTCATAAGTGAAACTGAAATTAGATTTGATTCAGGAATAGTGAGTTAGTCGATTAAACAAAGTTATTTTTGTGGAAGGATGGAAACGACTGAGTGAATGTTAGTTGTGAAGATTGATTGTGGGCTAAATGAAGCACTCTCAATTGAATAAATATGTAAATTAACAACCGAATGAAGAAGCATAAAGAATATTGTTCGTGATATGAGGCCTACTGCCAAGCATTTGCTACTTACTACTCAACAGTGAACAATAGTGAAGAATGCGGTGGCTTACGATGATGTTCTATAATTGAATAGTGAACTTTCATCGGAATCACTATATTACGACTGGCTATGATTACTTATTGACTGATGAACGAACCTCACTCATTCTCCACTTGAATTGGGCCTCTCAAAGCAGTTTCATGTTTATTTACTTTATAAATTCAGATAAGGGTTCGTTGTTCCAGCTCGTATTTTGAGTTCTCTGCTCCTCATCGATGGATTTACTTTTTGTCATATTACATGTGAGCTTTTCAGCATGAACAGATAGAATAAGCGAAAAAAAATCAGCGTCATTCATCAAAAAGAAATAAAATTGTCATGACATATGATATAGTACATTTTAGTTTCGAAATTAATACACTTATTCAAATATTATCGAACGAAGCAAGATGTATTTTTGAAACAATAAAATTGTTATTGCTCTACCCATACCGCTACTGTTTCATTACATATTCATACTGTCTGATGAGTTGGCGTTTGGATCATGGCCTGCTTATTATTCATTTTATTGCGTTATACGTTCACTGAATGAAAATTAATTTGGGGAAAAAAATTGTATGTGAGCGGAAGAATGAATTTGAGTGAAACGAATAGCGAGGATTAATGAATTTTCAAATATGAGAGCATATATTGTCATATTTATGAGTAGATGATAGTTAGATGAAATGATGGATGTTAACTCTAACAACATTCTTTTAGATACAACTAGGTTTGCAAAATCCCGACGATTTTTCAATCCCGGGATCGAGATTTAATCCCGGGATCGAACAATTATTGAGTTATCGATGCGGGACACGTTTAAACACATTTCTTCGAACCAATATGTTCATTGTTAATCAGAAAGGAGCTGAATCAACAAATTATTGAACAAATCCAAGGAACTAAGTATTCAAATTCAAATTAGTATTTCATATAATGATGCCAATGATCATGCCGCAGAGGCATACTGCATATTCTATGCTAAAGCATCTTATCATCTCGGGTCTAAGCTAATAACAGTACACTTGCATGTGAATCTGAAATTCTTGATTCTCAAACACTTATTTGCAATGTTTTAAGTCCATTCTCTCTCAATGTTAACGTCAGCTGAATTCTGCCGTTTCGAAAATTTCGATTTTTTACGGAAGAAATGCACCACAAGAATTATAACATTTGAATTTTGAAATAATTAAAAATTCAAAGTTTATCTAAAAAGGTAAAAAAATATCCGCAATGGATTTTCATCGGACTATCGAGCACATACATATTTGATAATTTCTATCAAAAATCATGCAAATGTACTTGATATTCAAGCTTAAGATCCTTTTATATGGAACAACTTTGCTGACTTCGGCAATGAATTCTCACTATGACCGAACTCAGTGAGAATTTATGTACATTTCGATCGGATGAAAACGTTTTCAAATAGCGAAGTAAAAAGACTTGCAGTGTTTGGAACATGCAGTTGAATTAACAGATGGAATATTGAAGCCGAACAAATCTTGTGGGAGGAAACGACTCAAAATTTCATTGAACTTTGTTGCTCTTTGTTTTTATTAGAAAATGTGATTATCTCTGTGAGTCTATAACATAGAAATGTATCCAGATGAGGGTGATATAAACCAGTGAAGAGCAGAATAATCAGTTGAATATTTAATGAAATGTTACGTAAAAGTTCATCAAGCTGTCGTTGATCACGTCAATCGTCCCTATTGCGTCTATTTCCTTAGTTGAACATCAATGATAGATGGCAAACAGCAAAGATAACTGCATATAGATTAGATGGGAATGATAAGGCTTCCTTCAAGATAGGCATACTATCAAAATTCACACAAATTGACCTGTTTTATCAAATCCCGAAATCCCGGGATTTTTCAAAACTTAAATCCCGGGATCGGGATCAAAACTGCAATCCCGAGATCTCGTGCAAACCCAGATACAACAACGAACAAATCGTCTAGTACTAAATTTTGTGATAAGTATTTCAGTGATGCTATGCAATTTTTCCGTGAATAATATTTCAATTATAATTGAACAGACAACACAACACGTAAATAGATTATATTTCATATGCATCGTACCACATACAAACACAGATCGACTGAGATACATACGCACACGCACACTTTGAGAGTTGATTGAAACTTATAATATTGTTGATTATAAAAAGCTGAAGGTGCAGAATTTAATAAACACTTTCATGATTAGCTTTCAATGGAAGACAAATGCAGAATAGATGGATGAATATTTGCAGATGAAGATGGACGATTAGCTGGAATTGATGCTGAAAGACAATAGATGTAATATGAGTAATATTCGGATATAATGGATATATGTAGATGGTACCATATAAATAGATGAATAAGATGATGATGATGACAGATGATGGCAATGATTTAAGGTTGTAAATTTAGAACACAAGCAAACGAACCTATCACATTTTTCATTGTTCTTTCTGGTCATCTTTGAGAATTCATTCATTTTAATGTTCTATGGATGAGATAGATAGATGCATATATTCGGATGGATATAAGGATGAATAAATGGAGAAAATATACATATGTAAATAATATAAGGCTGTTGGTTATATTCTATCAACTGGATAAAACATGGATAGATGGAAATGTAGATAGATAAATAAACGAGTATCCTTCATGCTACATGTCATGTCACACAATCAACATCTTGATTTCTGTTAGTGGTGTTGTACTGATGCTTTTTCAGCTGCTATTCACTTTCATACTTATTTATACGTATACTTGTTCCGTTGTTATTGGTGGTGGCATTGTTGTTAGTGCTAAGCCCTATCCATTTCCTCGTTCTTGATTCATCACCACATTCGAGCTTTATTCATGCGTACATATACTTGTATTTTTCCAACAGAATTCACTTTGTGGGCGAGCTTTCCTCTGTTGCTGCTATATTACTATTACTACTACTTTTCTTCATTCTTTTACTGCAAACATTTTTCCATTTGGTTCCTTTCCATCGTTGTTTTCGTATAAATCTACTCTTCTTGCTCCTCTATCATTGTCAACTCCATATCAACAATTAACTTTAGCCAGTTGCATACACGCTAGCCAGTCATGAAGAATGCCAGCATCAACATCAATAGAGGCACCGTTTTGTTCTGTTTCTTTCCAAAGTAACAGTTTGTTTTAATGTGGTCATTGTTCGTGTCATTTATTGTCACTCACATCTTATCATAGTTTGTATCATTTTATCACTGTTTCGTCTTCTTCATTCACAAGTTCTTCATCTATAAAGTCCAGAGAGATTCATTCTAATCTGATATCATGTTTCGTTTCATAACCACTAATATTTCGTCGAATTATCCATTGTCTCTCTAGCATTTTGGCTCGTCTCTATGCCATAATCAATAGATTTCTCAATCGGTTATCCAATAAAACAGCGACGCAACTAAACATTTGATCCAACTATTTCTGCTACCTTGAGGCGATATCAGTTACCATCCTTAATCCATTCGTTCGTCCATTCTTTAACTCGCTAATAAGTTCTATGAGTAGTTAAATTTCAAGTACACATACTACTAGCTTGCTGGGCAGGAAAAATTCGGTGCTGCAGTCAGTGACGAGTGGATGATGATTGGTTGGATTGATGAATGAGATAATAGGACGAATGAGTGAAGCAGGTTTTCAATTGAATACTTCACGCTCTGTAAGAAAATTATAAATTGAACTTACGCATTGATTGCTTTTCAATTACATAATATATAATATCGCAGTCATAAAATATAAGCAGCAATCGTAAATAAGCACAACAAAAACAACTATCTTGATATCAGAAATTTCGCAATGCAACATTCATTCAATTGAACAATTTGAGAATGTCAACTGCAAAATGAAAGTGTGATCAATCAACTGAAATAATGCAAACGTTACTAGTTACAACTTTCGTGGAAATCGAATCTGGCTCGAGATAAATCAACGATTCGTTTAACAAATGCACTATGATAGGGACTTGTATAAGTAAAGAGTTCGTAAGTTGAATGAATTAACAACAAACAAACAATAGGTGACGAATAATAACAAAATTAAAAATAACTGAAGTATAAACAATGATGATTGATTAACTATAAAATAATTAATGATTAACTAAAAGCATGTAATCGAATTATGGGATACAACTGAAAATAGTTGCGCTAAAGGGAACCACAATGAATAAAACAACATAGCACACATTCAGCGACAGTTGCTTCAAAACTGAAGCAGTACATTGAGTTTCGTGATTGCTTGATATAATTAGACGTTGATAACGTTGAACGCGATTACATTTGAACGTGACAAATAACGAACGATTAGGTTCAACGAACTCCTTTCTAAAACAAATAAGGTGATGATAATTACTCGCTTGAACTTTGAACTTTCGACGTTGAGACGAGAAAGATATTCGAAAAAATGAAACAGTTGTGGTATGACATATTTTGTCGCACTGTTAGCAGTAAGATGGTCACAAACGAAACTCTGTTCTTGGGCTATAATTTGAAAGCTTATTTTAACTGTGTAGTTACCCGTGACAAAAACGATGATAATTCGGTCGGCAGTGAAAAAAATCAACGAGATTATGTCAGTGATTTTTTGTGCAAGGAAAGAGAGATAAGCGGTAAACCAGACATTTGGATTTGACTGAGTGGCTGTGATTGAAGGTATTGAAGTAACACTGCATATTAGCAGGCAGAATGAATAGCATTCGATCTAAACGAGTACTATGATTGCCATATTCGAACAAAAACAAGCATATAATAGCAGCCAAGCCAGTTAGATGCTATTATTTCTAAGCTGACTGACATGGCTATTCAATAAATTATTATTGTCAACGTTTGGCAACAGGAAATGATTCGTTCAACCTCAAGCCACAACAATAATAGCAACAATGATAATCAATTTCGGATGGAATTCATCGACTGTGTATAAGATCGATAGATGACGACTAGAAAAGAACACACGTCGGTGACTACAGAAGTGTGTTTCTTCAGTGCTTCTTCCAAGAAGTACACTGATGAATTTATTCTCTTATTTGTGCATCACTATCAATCAAACTTTTGAACAACACATTTATAAGTACCAAAA
The DNA here is from genome assembly GCA_035041965.1 of Anisakis pegreffii. Classification (NCBI taxonomy): domain Eukaryota; kingdom Metazoa; phylum Nematoda; class Chromadorea; order Rhabditida; family Anisakidae; genus Anisakis; species Anisakis pegreffii. The sequence continues at coordinate 57,283 of JAPYMA010000125.1, read as the reverse complement.
CTGATTTGTGTATTCAGTTTACTCGATGTTCAGCTGGTTGCATAATCAGATGAATAGTTGAAAACGCACCAAAGAAAAATCATTTAAAATTTTACTGAATTATTCACGACGTGGTTACTGAATTAGCAATAATATTGGCATTCATACAAGGAAGAATATTGCAATCAAATTCTGATAGATAAAGGAGAAAAGTGAGAATAATCATTGGTGTTATGACAGGAAACTATCGTTATTATGCTTCAGAATGGCGCAACGTTGAGAATCGCATCAATTCCGTCTCATAAACAATCTGGAGGATGATGGTGATAGTGCTGAGGTTAGGTCAACTTCGGCTCCACCAGCAGATGATTTAAGCAGCTGACTTGCAGCTCGCAGAAGACGTGTGGCCATCGCTCGTTTCAGTTTCAGTGAACTAGACGCCATCAGCCCCGAGAAGTCCATCGATTCCAAATTACAACCACGTCCTCCTTCTTCCCTCAACGCCAAATTCATCTTTCTACCCCTTGGCATCATCAGCTCACTCATTTCGTTACCCATCATATCCGATGACGATGCTTTACGTCGCATTTGTCTCATCTGCAATTACGTTATATTCATTTGTGTTTTCTGGAGAATTCTTGTTCTTATTTATCCGTGCTTTTTAAAATTAAAATACTTGAAATTTCAGAAAATGTTCCGAAAAAAAAATCAATTGGTTATCGTAAATTTTCATTCAGAAAATATAAATTTCGACCGTTTAAGACGCGAATTTGTAAAATTGAGGAAAACACAAATTGATGGCCGTGTGACATTCTATGAAAGCATCGGAATTCCAGTTGTCAGAGGCCTCATAAGGAAGACGAGCAGAAAAATGAAAAACAGTTACTTGATGTTGACATAAATGCATCTTGAGTACATGTTCTTCATTCATACCTGTTGTTTAACTAACTGAGCGGCGTTACGTCGGATGCCCCAATTTGTTTCGCTGATATCTTTTTCGAGATCACCGAGTTGAAGCGATTTTAAAATATCCATCGCTTGTCCATTCATGCTGTAAAAAATTGCTAGCGTATAAAATAAACAAACAACGATTACCATTCGCTGCAATTATTGCTGGTAACTGAATGGAAGATAATCATTAACATTTGCAATTTATCGCTCGTTAAACATCTAAAAAATTACAAGCGATTTTGATTGAAAGTACTGTCAACGATTGAACTGATCAGATTCGCTCTATGCTTTACTGCAAGACCAGCATGTTCGTGTCAAGCTCAGTATATTTACGAGCTCGTTGCTACCAGATTTAGGAAGGATACAAAGAATAAGCAATGCTCACTTGATTGATGAAGGACCACCTGTATCATCTTCGTCACCGAGTAGGTCCGAAAAGTCAAATTTTTGTGCTCGTGCACAAGTGGAAGATGACAGGATTGCGATGAAGCATAACGCTACCACTATCGACGACATCATTGCTTCGTTTTCTTTTCTCTAGTCCAATCTTTGAAATATATAAATGAAAACATTTTACATCAAATTTTTTTCAATTAAAACTTTCAACCAACTAAAGATAGTCATGGACCGAAATTCGATCGAATTCCAACCGAATATTTACTTTTGACAATTTTCCTCGTTTTTGGTGATTACTGTTTTTGTTTAAATGGTGAACAGTAATGTGTCTTAACAGGAAGATTCAGATTTCTCACAGCAAGCCTCCCTCATTTCTCACTGATACTGATTAACGATGAGGAAACATCAATCGTTCCGTAGAATCTTAACAAGAAGAACATTCAAATATGATTCAAACCAAACACCCAATGAACACTTGCCGCTGTGAGTGACCACTCGTGAAAATGTAAAATCAGATATTCTTAGCAGTGCCTAACTATACAGTTTGATAGTGAACGATAAATAAATTATCTCACAAGAGCAATAAACACACAACTGGATGAACGAAGTATAAGAAGTGAAACTGCTGAAGAATGGTGGAATCATCGACGTTTATATAGACTAGCTGGATTGCAGCCATTGTTGGTTGATTCGGATGGCCCGATGGATGAATGGATGGGTGAGTGGATGGTAGGATAAGTGATGCTTCACAAGCAACATCAAAACTGTAACTAATTATCGGAACATGTTGCTTCAGTGAATATTCTGAAAGGATGATACTTGAAGTCAGCACAACTGATCATTTAACACGTAGAATTTTGAAGTGAGGAAAGTGTGTCTAGTGGTTGTACAGATGGTACTTATATAGTAATTGACAAACAACAACATACATTTTCGAAATGCGAATAGTCGTGTGCAGTTCTCTTAGGCGAAACGAAACTGTTTTCCTCAATATGCTGCTTATTTCTTTTCAAATATGCCAGTTGTTGTTCAGTTCTTTTCATTTCGATTACGTAAATATTCGTTGATTATCCGTGTGTTGTCATCTTTAGGATGTTTGGGCCCGCCAATGAAATTCATTTATCTGTGTGATTCATTTGAAGAAGCAAAAGATACCAATATCGCGATTTAACTATGTGGTTCCACCACTTTCTTTCAGTTCACTAAGAGACTGCTTGTCACACTCAAGTATCCATAATAATTTTATCTTGGAAGATCAAAACAACCACACAACACCTCAATATGATCATCAATTCATATTACTCATTCAATGTTCATTACATCATCATAACATCATTTCATTCAAGTATAACTTTTGTAAATACATCCATACTCATTTGACTTCTTCAGTCTAGAAACATGGGCTTGAGATCAGTTCAGCTTTCCAGAACAGAATGAATTCATATCGTACTACTTCGACACAAACCTCATCGTCATCAGATACAGTTCATCGTGATACATTACATTATCTTGCGTCATATTACATAGCAATATCTTTTCATAATAATACATGCTTAAACAACGGAAAAAATTACTCATCTATAGTGCACGGTTGCTCTATTATGAAAGAAATAGCTGAATATGATGATCATTGGGATAGACCGATCTTTCAGTACTCGTGATCGGTTTCATTTGAATACACTCGGAAGGTGTACTTGGCTGATCGATTATTTTTGGCTACAAACGGTGGTTCTGGTGACGTCTGATATGAGGTGTTGGCGTAGGCAACGGTTGCCTGAAGTGAGTGGCTCGAAGATGCGATGGGACCAATTTCAGTATGCTCTGGAAATTTGTTTGGATCAGGCAGGCATATTTCTTTGAATCCATTCACCTCTTTAGATTATCGTTGGCAAACCCTCTCGATTCTTGTGATGCGGATTGCAGTGTTATGTCGTAAGCTGGCGCCCATTTTTTGGAGAAATCAGTGGTTCTCCATAACTTCTTTCCAACACTCTCATATTCCTCTTTTCACCTCTGAGGTGGAATTCCCTCATGAGCATCGTTAAAGCAGACTTTCAAAAATGAACGGAGATTTCGTGTAGGAAGATTGAATAACCCCTATCCTGAATCGAATAAATCTACCGACTAGAATTTACTCGATCCGAAAAAGCGTTGGATGTGTGCACTGAGCTATGCGCTAGACGTGCGAAATTGTGTTGAACATTCTCGACGATACGATGCAATCCTTCCTTTCCAGTCGAGAATAACTGCTGCCCAAGAGAGATAAGATCATCTTTAATTCTAAAATTACCCCGAATATCAGTAGAAATATGCAAAATTCATACGCAAAATTTCAACCAGAACAAAACATTTCACAACAAAACAACCTACTACTATGTGTGCTTAGATATTCAAAAGTCAGTCATCACGTTGGCAATGTTCGTCTCTAACCTGTGCATCGTGTCAGCAATTGATAATAAGTCAGTCGTTCTAAAAAATTCCAGATTTGTTGGCAGTACAATCAACTACCCATTACTATAAACGATCAGTGGAAGAAGACCAACAGTAATAATTCGTTGCAGTTCACGACCAAACAGAAATGTGTTCATTTGTTCGATTGGTCAATCGAAGAAGAACGATTTTGCTTTGTTTTCTTTTAGGCTTTCAAAAACGAAACTGAAATAATTCATGTCAATAACGGTACCAAAGAATTTCACATTTACCACATAACGGCTATTCCCTTTCGATCTCTCAACAGTTATAAGTATTTGTACGTTATAAGTGAGCTTCAAAGGTGACAACAGTCCGCAAGCTACTACTACTGTAACAGACACATAGCGCACTTTGCCCTTAGATTCTGCGCTGAGAATATCCGTGAACACTTCACGAGTTCAACTTTCAACTTAGAATATTTTTACCACTATCGTTACGATTAAAATGCATGTGACACGATAACAGTATACTAATATGCCCATAACTTTATGCTAATCAAAATGCAACCCAATGAAACGAAACCTTGAAATCCGTAAAATAACCAGTAATTGATAAGCACATTTTAATTAGAATGAAAGTTTCAAGCGAATACAAGAACTGAAAACCAGAAAAGTCTATGACGATAGAAGGAAAGCAGCCTATCGGCAATATATTCTTGTTTGGTCAGTAATATTTCCAGTTACTGTATCGATTATAGAAATTAATAAAGTCGTCGAAAAAAAACGCCTTTAATGACTAAAATCAAGGCGTGGAATTATGACTGAGAATGTTTTGAGTTGGTTTTTCTTGAACATTTTACATTGTAATGTAAAATTGCCTATAACCGGTTACGAGTGATGCTCGTACAAAATATCTAAGTTCGTTCACTCAACCTCATCAAATGAACACTTTGCAAATTCTACTAAGAACATTATTCGGATTTTCTCTTCTTCTGACGTGAAACCGAAGTGAAACTTGACGACGACTTTCAGGAATCATCGACGCTTTTTGAATTCCTCTCACTGATTCAGTTTCATCAGAAAATTCATGCGTTATGTCACTGAAGAAAGTAACGAATTCACCGAAACCAATTACATAAGTGCAAAAAACTGTTCGTTATCAGGGTGAAATTTTCACACATTTGGTCATTAATCATTCAAAAAGAATGTGTATTTTTCGTTCACAAGCAAAATTGACAAGCATTATCGCACACATATAAACGAAGAATATTTCTGGCGAAAGGATAACATAATTTAATTTTTGATGAAATAATCAAATTGATAAAAGCATTTCAATTTTTTCAAGATCGAACAGTCAGAAAACTTATAAAACTTAACAAAACCGATTACAATTCATAAAACAAGATCAATTTAAAAATAAAAATAAAACAAAAGACGAATCAATCAATGAACAGTTGTTGAAATTGATCGCAATGAGATGGTAATAATAATATGAATAATTACAATGATAATACGGATAGTGATAACAGTGAATATGAAAAAGCTTAATCAGCATGATCAATCCGTAATGATACGTTCAACAGCTTATCAACAAACGAAGAAAGCATTATGAATATAATAATAGCGAACAATACAACATGGTAACGATAATAATAATAATAATAATAATAATAATAATAATAATAATAATAATAATAATAAATCAACCAATCACCACAAAGACATTTCATTCATTTCTTCTTCGTTGAACACTTTGAAATACGCTAGTACAGCACCAAAACAGACAATATTGGCCAAAAACACAAAGAAATATGATACGGAGGAGATCTGAAATTAAAAGTGCTGAAAGATTAATAATAATATCATTAATAACGATCACATTAACAAATTACTTTTCGATCGGCTGAAAAGCAACAACGTAGAAGAGAGCAACGAAACGTTTTAAGAAACACCAAGCGAAAACAAAGTAACCAACTAAACAAACATCAAAACAAACGCACAAAATTCAGAAGGCATCATCACGGAGGTGTTCGTTCGCTTCATTTTTCACACTGTTAGTGAAGATGAGAATAATAGTTAAATGTATATGCATATAAATAATAATCATAATAATAGATAATAATACATATTTCTTATCCATTATTATCATTATCATTAATTCTAATATTTTTAAAACAACGGTTGAGCAAAAGTTCCATCTTCATCCGCATGCAAATAGAAATAACTTAGAATTGTTAAAAACATCACCACAGAGCCAAGATTCACACTAAAACATGCCAGCCATCTGATCTGCAATCACAATCAAGCGTTCACCAAACAACACCTAATAACGATAATAACAATGATAATAATAATAGTATTAATGATAATAATGACAATAACAATAATAATAATAATAATAACCTAAATAGTATTACTATGAACACATTAATATTATTATTATCATCGCCATTTTATCACTACCTTCAAGGCAATCATTCGCCACGATCACAATTTTTTAAAGGACAACGTCAGCAACAAAGGTAATGGACTGCATCAGCTTTTCAAAATACATAAACAAACTGATTTTGTTCAACTAATGATTACTCACTGATTGATCAGCACTGAATCAGGGAATAAATATTCAAAAGAAGTTGAAGATAGATATAAACATGCATCGTAACCGATTATACTACAAAATCATTGAGCATGTTTCCAAATGTATGTTCAAATAATTTGAAATTAAAGTTGAACTAATCTTTAAAAATCGTTCAAAATCGCAGCAACAAGCATGCAATTCGAGTAGAAAACAACAAATTCGCTACACTTTAAATTTACTGGTAATATCACAGTTGATAAGGCTTGCAAGCAAACTTGATCTCATTTGCGCTCACAAATTATCCATAAACTATAAAAACAACAATGAATCATAACGATCAAAAATAAACAAACCACATCTGCATGAGCCAAAACCATTGGAAGCGCGAATGCCGACACAACGATACCAGTGGTGGCGAATAACGCAAATTCAACGCAAGCCGATGTACCGCTCATATCTTCACGATATCTCTGTGCGATTACCAGTGGAATCGGTGATAAAATATAAAACACCACCACAAACATTGGCCACCAATTTCTGCAATAACAAGCAACAGCAAATGATTTTCCAACAACTGAATTCAACAGCTTTCGATTTGAATTGCATTTGAAATTATCGTCCGTTTCCTCGAATTTCTTCTTTCAGCTGAACGCAAAAATTTTGATTGCCTTAGAAGTTGAATGAAAAATGGCAAAATAAAATGCGAGAATGAAAACATGTACAAAAATTTACCCAAACATTGGCAGGGCACATCCCAGTACGAGTAACGTAAGACCAACAACGCCGGCAAACGCGAGTGATACAACTGCTGAAATTATTTCCGCCTTTCTGAAGAACGAATAAAGAGTCGATGGATGGCTGGATATAAGTAAAGTTTTTGACGAAAAAAGAAATATTTTCTCACAACATATATGTGAAATTACAAATTTACACAAGAAAAATTCATTTAAGTTCAAGCTTAATCGGAAGTGTGCAAGTACCCAGACTGGGTCGCCGAGTTGGGCCAAGACCTGCCGAGAAAAGCCAAAATTTGCCGAGACGGGCCAAAATTTTGCCTGGTCTTAGCCTGGCCTGGAAAGCCTCAGGCTTAGGCTTAGCAAATCTTGTTTCGGCCCGGTAAATCTTGGCTTGATCTAACCTCGTGGGTCGGAACCGGCAACTGTCCAGTCTCTCTTGATTTGGTATAGAATTATTCGACGAAAATTCGCCGTCAGCATTTTTTCTTACTTCCCACATGAAATGTTTCGTCTCAGCAAGATACACAACGTCAGCAGAAGGGGTTCTTGTTTAAGTACATTTGCTGATAACGGGCGCCACCGCGCCATCACAGATGCTCGTGAACTCATACGTTCATATATAAGTCGAGCCTATGCGTCAGCCTCGTCACTGGGCTAAGCGTAAGTCTAAACTTAAGCACACTCCTGATTTGACTTCGAATTGCATATCCACACATAGAGCAATGCGGTAATCTAAGCACATACGCGCAGTGGCGCCCGTTATCAGCAAAAGTCCCGTTGTTTATGTCTTCCGATTCCATGCAGATCAAACTGTAAAATGCAACTAAAGAACAATAAATTGAACCAACCTTTAACGCCTCCACTCATCGCGTACAAGTGAAGCGGCCAACAAAATATAAAAATTAATTAACAAACACGCGCAACACAACAAAACCAATTCAATCGATTTCTACCCAACAGCTGTTTCAATCTGCAACAACAAATAATAATCCTTACATGAATCAAAAGTAAACTTCATATGATAAGCTCAATGCAAACATCTGACAATACACACGCCCTATGAACAGCTAACAATAAAATAATTATTCATTATAACAACAACAACACCAACTAATGAATGAAATAATTCACGATAATTTGCATTACGCTCCAACAAAACGGGCGTTGTCGTAAATATGAAATGGGCGTGAACCAAAGCAGCATGAAGACAGAGAAAGAGCATCGTCAAACGATCGAAGTATTCGAAAGCAAATCTTACGATAAATCAAATGCAATACGACAAAGTTTGGGGCGTATGAAAAGTTCTATCAGAAACGTTGTTTTCAGTTTGAAGATCGTCGTAAACTTTCTTTTTTTTTTCGAGATCACCTGGTCGAAGTGAGAATACATTCATAAAATTTAGCGACACTTGCATATATAAGGTGCGACTACGGTATGATGGAACTGTTGCGCAGAAAATCGAAGATATACGTTTTATCCGTTTTGAGCTTATGCCGTTGCTAGAGTAGAACTATTCGTTGCGTTATATAATAAGAGACGTTGAACTTTTCAGAAGAAAGATCTTTCGGGAATTTTGTTTGCGTACATTTTGACACAATGATTTCTTGGATATTTTAATTCCAGAAATTAAGGAAGAAAAAGGAATTTGGAGAAACGTATAGTCGGAATGTCAGTTTCGAAAGTTCACGGAGGAAAGATTCTCTGCAAATTTTGTTTGCATAAATTTTGAAAGAAAGATTCTGTAGATGTTTTAGTTTCAGAAGTTCGGCCAAACTTACAACGAGGGATTGGGTTGGTTTTGTAGAGATCCCGACCGTTTCTCAATGCAGGCATAACTCTGGTAATGCAAAGCGACCATAAGGCAACATTGGTGAATGACATTTTGAGACTTTATTCAGTCCTTCTGACGAACAAAATCCAAGGTGGCGCGCATATGCAATTATTTCTACGTTCATTCGCACTTGGGTGGTAAACAACAAATATGAATGAGCTGGGAATGGAATGCCATTCAAAATGAGTAACTACCAAAAATAGACAAAATGTTGTGTTTCATAAATTCCCGAGATCTTTCAAGACACACATCTCTGGATCAATCAGACTTGAAAGATCCATATCCCTTAATGCAAACACTAGATTAAGTCCCGTTACCGGTCTTTTCTTCACACTATTTCGAATCAATCGCATAGCGCTGGCTCAGAGGGGCGGGGCTAAACAACTAGTCGTCTTGGGCCATGCTGACACCCAATAGAAAGGATGTATGGTCAAGATAGTTTAATATTGGTTCACAGGGTTTTTTGGTTACTTTTTTTGTTGGAAGTTGATAGATGAGGGAGTGGAAGCATGCTAGGTTAGGTGTTAAGTGAACGTAGCTCGAAGAATGCCTTGAAATAGTTGTAGTTGAATGAGTAGAAATAATCTTTTTGTGTAGTATTTTAAAGCGTTTACAACCCGTCATGACATCGTTGCGTAACAACGACATGTTCGTCACGTATGATGTGCTGAGTGCTTGAATGCAAGAAATAGTTCTGAGAGATCAGTTTTAACAAGTTCTTTTTCTCAAGTTATTCAGAAATCTAGTGTGGGTTTGGCGGTCCTGGGTCAGTGGGCCGGGCCGAGATTTGCTGGGCCAAACCAGCACTTGCCGAGCCTGGCCAAAATTTTCCAGGTCAAAAATTTGCTGAGTCTTAACCTGACCTGGTAATTCTTGTTCGAGATCGGTAATTTCACAGTCCCATTGGAAACGAGATATTTACGCATTTCAGTAATTATTGGAAAGGACAGCGTATGAGATGCTATCACCGTACGTTTTAACCACTTTAACCGTGTTTTTTGCGTTAATAATGGCCTGGTCGCTACACCATATTGAAGAAGGACACGTTGGAGTCTATTATAGAGTAAGCATTGTGCTCGATTTAATTGCTGCCTTCTTATTAACCATCCTCATGGTTTCACATCTCTTATGTGTGTGATCCTTTCATCACATGTCTCATGTTTATCTGTTCTTCGCTTTTCGGATCTCCTTTAGTGCTGCGAGATCAGGTGAGAAAGACATTCACTGAAGTAATGTTACGGGATTGATTCCTTCTTTCATTCAATCAAATTATATCATGTCGTATTAAATTACTTCATTCAGGGCGGTGCATTACTGAGTCGTGTTAGTCAACCGGGTTATCACCTGATGTTCCCGTTTTTTACCACATACAAGTCAGTTCAAGTTACACTACAAACCGACGAAGCGAAAAATGTACCATGTGGCACGAGGTTATTTGTTGATTGTTGATATTGTCTGTTGTATCACTAATAAGGTTGGATATGTGGCAATGGTTATAATAGAAAAAGAATATGAGTGGTATCGGAATGATTCTAATAGTACCGTATTCGTACCCAGTTGATACGTATTCGTTCTTTTTTTGCAGTGGAGGTGTAATGATTTACTTCGATCGTATTGAAGTAGTCAACATTCTGTCGTCAGCGAGCGGTTAGTTCTTAATTTGCTTTATTTCTTGCATATATTCATCTATTATTCGTTATACATAATCTATGTTCATCTCCTTTGCCGAAAATTTTTTGTGGCTTTATTTAGAATTTTGAGAATAATTCTTAGTTTATTTATTTCATTTCCTCGTTGATTGTTGCTATTATTCACATTTGAAACAGTACTCGATTACGCCGATGCGAATTCGATTATCTTATGCAGGTTCAATTGCAGTGTATGATATCGTGAAGAATTATACGGTTGACTATGATAAGCCGTTGATATTCAATAAAGTTCATCATGAAGTGAATCAGTTCTGTAGTAGTCATACGCTACAAGAAGTTTATATCGATTTATTTGGTTTGTTATCCTTTTTGCATTTATGAAAATAATTATTATCGTATTGTTCATTAGTATGTTGATGACGGAACTTACATAAGAATATTGTCTAGAGATTAATTACTGTAATATTAATAATGGTGCGATGATAATTTTTGGCAGTTGCTCATTTGAATAAAATTTAAATGGATGGAATTGAGATCAAATCGATGAAAATCTAAAGACAGCGCTTCAAGAAGATTTGACAGTGATGGCGCCTGGTCTTTTTGTACAAGCCGTGCGTGTTACGAAGCCAAAAATACCTGAATCAATTCGTCAGAATTATGAACAAATGTTTGTGCATTGCTTCGGTTCATTATTGTTGTTATCATCGCTATTATTATCGGAAGCGAGCAGAGTTTCATCAGTCGACAGTTCTCACCATTATCATTTCATCAGCGTTGAATGTGAACAAATTAACGAACCTCATATTAACTGAGAATACTTTCCTTTGGGGACTTTCGTCCATTGAAATTTTTATCGGATCGACTAAATTCGTAAAAGAAGTTCAAAAACATCGAGACAATGTTACATAGAACTGACATTTTTATTGTTGATTACTCGCTGACATTCATTATTCAAATAATGTTCAAAAATTATCCTATTTATTATTCAAATAATATTCAAAAATTATCTTGACAAAGCACTCAGATATAGCTATTTTTGTTCATTCTAGAAACTTCAGCCTGTTCAAAGCCAACTTAACTATTGTTGTTGTATTTTTCGTTTTGGTCTAACATTTGACATTATCGGCGTTAAGGTTTTGGATAACGAGCTGTTGAGTATGATCTTTAACAGTAATATTCTCCTCTATTATTACTGGTATTAATTACATTCAGGGAAGCTGAAAAAACGAAACTTCTCGTTGCAATTCAACATCAACGTGTCGTTGAGAAAGAGGCTGAAACAGAGCGTAAAAAAGCTGTTATTGGTTAGTTTCATTCAATTCGACGATGAATATTGATTGTTTGATTCGTTGATCACTTAAATAATTATTTGCTTCATCCTTCATTTATTTTGGTATATATGTGCTCTTCATCATATATAATAGTGTGTATTTGACAGCTCTTCTGCATCCGAATCGACATTTAATCCTTTTGCTGTTTTGTTTGAGGTTGCGCTCATCTCCTCTTATCGTTGCATCACAAAAGTTGTGTCCCTGTCTGACGATGTTCTTCATCACTCATCATTATGTTTCTTATCAATATGAAAGATGTTTGGACTTTTACTGTTCTTATTTTCGTTTGAATATGAAGATTAGGGACGCCAGTTAGACTTCAAATCAGTTTCCAAGGTTTGGAACTCGAAAATGATAATGCTTTGATTGTGCTGGAACGCTTTTAGAAGCCGAAAAGGCAGCACAGGTAGCTGCCATCCACTATGAGCAGCATATTGCCGAAAAAGAAGCACAGAAGCGTATCTCGCAACTGGAAGGTTGGTTGTTCATTGCCGTTTACTTCATTATTTTTCAAGTCGCTTTCATTGATCAGTTTTGATAATTCGTTATCATTGTCTGTTGCCAATAATACTTGTGTTAATCAATGAAACAGCACCGATTAATTGAATGATACAGATGAAAGTCATTTGGCACGAGAATTAGCAAGAGCAGATGCCGAGTATTATACGAAAAAGAAACAGGCTGAAGGAAACGCATTGCTGTTGACTCCGTAAGAAAATTATTGATGGCCATTTTTTTATGATCCATCATTTCAATAGTACAATTAAGTTTTCGTTAACAGCTTCATCAACCATAAAATGAATATGACCGCGTGACTCAGCGAATTTAGCATTCATTCAGTGCTGATTTTAAAAAAATAGTTTATTGTAATTGTTAGTGTAATTTCAGCGAGTTTTTGGAGTTGAGAAGAATTGAAGCGATTGGTGCGAATAATAAAATCTATTACGGATCGAATATTCCGAATGTGTTCTTGAATACGAATGAGTTATTGAGTACGGTCAAAAAAAGTGGAGTAAAAGGAGGAAGTAGTACATCTAAGAAGCACGAATAACAGAGCAACTGCAAGTGGATCGGTGCTCTTCCAAGTTGGGCTTTGTTGCATGTACGTATTGTGTTGTGCAAACAACGTAAACAATTCGTTTTGTTTGTTGTTTTCAATTTTTATTTGTTTTCTATTGACAAATATTGCGCTTGTCATCTGTCATTTTCTGTTTGAGAACAAATGACAAGTGGAATTGCAATTTATTGTTCATTCTCTCAGCGAATCGGGTCTTGACTTCATTTGTTTTGATAATAGTCAGTCGTATTTGTGTCGGCATGGCTTTTGCCTTTTTTTAAATTTAATTTTTTGGAATCATAGCATTTTTTCTGTTTTATTGCAGCCATCGTTTGTTATCTTATGCTAATTTTTATTATTAATATTAATGTTATTATTATTGTTGTTGTAACCTACTATCATTGAGAAAGGAGGCGAATAAACCACCAGACAAGTTGGGCATGGAAGTTGTATTCAAGACGAATAATGAATGGTTGTTGCATAAGGATGAAATGTTAGGAATTGAAATAAAAGTTTTAAAGAGGATCGTTTTGTTGTAATTTATTTAATATATATCTAAAGTTAAGAAGAGTAATAAGACAAACTGAAGTGAAAAGACTGAGTAGAAATGAATAATGTTGATAGATGTCGGTGATCGTAACAAATATAATCTTGACAAAGATACGCCTTTATTGTCTTTATTGCAGTTATCCGTTTCACAGCACGACGAACAACTGCAATTTTTATTATAAAGATAATATGAGTATCTTTCTGTTCCAGCGCTTGACACTTTAAATGAGTTAATGTTATTATTACAGATGTGCCAGTGTTAATGTGACATTTTTTCGTGATAAAGATGATAGAAATGACAATATTCACCTAAGAAATAATGCTGATAGTAATACTAATAAAATAATCATTATTATGATGTGAATAATCATTCGAAAACAGGCTTTTATTAGTAACGAACGAACCTAACAAAACGATTTTCCATATCAGCTAGCGTGACACATCCATGTGCGCACGTCCATGAGCAACCTCTTTCAAAAATATAAATTTGACCGTTTATTTCTGAATACAACTTCCATACCTCAAAAAGATTCTTTGTTATTCTCGTTGAGCAATGGTGTAATTTGAAGAGTACTAATGTGAAAAGAAACCTGACAATGTGCAGAATAGTCACATAATTGCGATTGTTGTTGTGCGGGATGTGTGAAGCATGTGGAATTGCTTGATGTTGATGAGCATTTGAAGCAGTGTAACGCTTGTGTGCAGTCGATGAAGAATGCTTGAAGAACAATTGAGAACGTGACGAAATTCGTTAGGAAATGTTTGAGGATAGTTCTGAACAATAATTTGGAATAAGCAACAATTTTTGGATTGCCGTTAGGTCTGCGAACAAGAATCATGTGCTTGACTGATTACTTGATTGAAACTGTAACTGACTCAGGTGACGTTGCTCATTACACACTACTGGATCGGTTATATGGCAACGCACAGAGATAGTGAGCGCTCTACGTTGTGCTTCTTCACTCAGTTCTTTCACAGCAAAATTTCAAGCCTTTTCGCTCACTGACTACTGCGGTGCATGGTTTGGCTGTGAATGGATGATTTTGGTGTGCTCTCTTTCTGAGCGCATTTAGCATCACTAACACCAGCATATGCTGCTTCAAGCTTCAGACGTACACATACACACGACAGGATAACATTTGTTATAGTAGCATTATTTAGAGGAATATTCTTTGATGGACGAACATAAATATATGCTTACAGAATACTGGAAATCGATACGTTGGAGTTATGTGTCCATACTTATTTGTATAAAATGGATGCAGTGAATTTATATGATTAGCATGTAAGCAGTACGATGCAGTCATCTATGATAATTATTTGCGAGTGTAAACAAACAAACAGATGAAATTATTTATGCGTCAAATGAAGCGATTACAAACATACAAGAAAAGTGCAATGATAATAACGACAACAACAACAGACGTTTCGTTGCATTGTGCATCGTTTTAAGATAAAACATTTTCCAAGTTGACTACTCATCCTATTAAGTCTCCTCATGTGAATAACTTGATGCTTTTTCATTACGCTATTTCTGTTGTTAGTACTGCTGTTACTGTATGTTCAAGCAGTAACCAGGCGTAAAAATGGTGGCGTATACAAGCAAGCGACATAAAATTCATTCAGATGCCATCAAGAGAACATTAATCAGAGCAAGTGAAAGAAATACATAAACACAACAGAGTTATACTTGACGAAAACACTGATTCGCCATACGAATAACTTCTGACAGAAGTGGGTGTCTGTTCTATTCTCTTGACCGCTTTCCCCACCTCCCCTCGCTTGTGTACGCCATTGGTTTCAACTGGCCTAATTTAGCTGATCTATAATGAAATACGTTTGATTGAACCTTCATCTAACTTTTCTTGCCACGGACATGTTTTCGATGAAAAATATCGTCCGCATACGACTGCGAAGGCATACGTTTCATTTGTCGATACGGCGACTGACCGAGGTCTGGTTGTGGAAACAAAGTCATTATTCGGTTAAGTTGAGCGCTTGATGGCAACGAACCTCCCCCAGAACTCTTCACTTCATTCGCACTTTCTTCACCTAGGCTTCCCTGAAAATTCTCGTATTGTTCATTTCAACTTCTGTCAAGACACTTCTTTCCCACTCACTGAATATTCCTCAAGTTTTGTATTATTACTGACTAAAAACATTTCTCTATTAATAAGTTCGGAAATCCCATCCTCATTCTTCTCTTGCATGCAATCCAAAACCCATTCTGGACGTGAGTTCATCTACGAAGTTAGGTCTTTCGATTTTTAAACGTCATTCATACTTTGAGTGCTATGATGTAATATTGCTTAAATGCACTGAATGCATTGCTGAATTCCAGATTGAGAAACACTTAAAGAACAGAACGGACATGAGTATCATTCATTTGGAATTGAAATATCTTGAATTACTATTGTTGATTATTCGTTTTCGATTGTTCATTACTATCACTGCAATGTTGTGATAAGTTTGCCTGTTGTTACTATGACAATGAACTTTATTACGGATCAGTATCCTTCACTTAGAATTGTTGTTGTTCATGACGGCACAAAATCTCTGCATCCGGAACCTCTAATCGCACAAAACCTCAGCAGTCAAAAACTCTAATCGCACTACTTCCATTAATGTTACTCTTGCGAATCGTTTGCAATCGAAAACGAGCTGTGCTGAGGCAAATTCTGCAGAACGGTGTGATGTTTACTACGGAATATTATTAATACGAATGTGCCAATATTGATGAATTAAAATCTTATCGCAGCACAGCTCGTTTTTGATTACAAATGGTTGGAAAAAGGAAAAGTTGAGCAAGCAAGCATTGAGAACAGAGGTTTTGGGGGCAAGGGTTTTATTTTGTAACCGTTGTTGGTGCAGTAGTTATACTGCAATATTTATTTACTTCATCACTCACTTCCATTGCTTGTATTTTCTACTACCATCATTCTTCTTACTGTGACTGCAATTGTTTCCATACCAAGTTCATCAAATTGTAACATTCATCAAATGAAAACTAAACATACTTCTTCGGCTTTGTCTTTTTTAATCGCTTCTGCTGAATAATTTGCTTCTCAACTGTTCTGAGGATGTTTATCGATCTTTTTATATTTCTCTTACTTAGGGCAACAAATAGTGCTTTTTTTCGAGGAAGGAAGCATGGAGGAAATGGAATTAAAAGATTGTTCGGGTGGATTTTCGTTTTCGGAATAGAAATGGAACCAAGGTATATGGCAGCAAATAAACTGACTTTTTCAGCGGCACGTTTGTATTGCAAAGCAAGTGCCTCGGTTTCATTAACACATTGCATGTAGACTTGATGTTGCTTTACACATGGCTTGTCATCGAATTCCCATTTTTTCAAACAACTGAACAGCGCTTGCAGCTCTTGTGTACATGACGATCCTTAAATTTTAAAATTGGCTTTTGATTTTCCTTTTCTGTTATCGTCGAGACTCTATTAAGTCAGTATTTGCAGAATACTCTTCCGACCAGAAACTATTCATTGATGTATTCACTGAAAGGAGGTATGGCAAGCATGAGGCGGGTGGGAGGAGAAGGTGTTGAATTGAAAGAAAAATACAAAATTTGGCACTTCTTTAGCAAAGGGGCCCCGGCACATCTTCAGCTGAAGGGCGCCACCGCGCGCGCGCTCATAGCAGCGTTGCTCTTCAGTTGAGGAGCGCGCGTTACTTTTCAAATGTCTAACCAATGTATATGGTTTACGCAATAAGAATACAACACGGAGAGAGCCTATTCTTTAGTTGAGGGGCCCCACAGCCGATACATATGCTTTCCACAATAAGAATACGACACGGAGAGAGCCTATTCTTTAGTTGAGGGGCCCCACAGCCGATACATATGCTTTCCACAATAAGAATACGACACGGAGAGAGCCTATTCTTTAGTTGAGGGGCCCCACAGCCGATACATATGCTTTCCACAATAAGAATACGACACGGAGAGAGCCTATTCTTTAGTTGAGGGGCCCCACAGCCGATACATATGCTTTCCACAATAAGAATACGACACGGAGAGAGCCTATTCTTTAGTTGAGGGGCCCCACAGCCGATACATATGCTTTCCACAATAAGAATACGACACGGAGAGAGCCTATTCTTTAGTTGAGGGGCCCCACAGCCGATACATATGCTTTCCACAATAAGAATACGACACGGAGAGAGCCTATTCTTTAGTTGAGGGGCCCCACAGCCGATACATATGCTTTCCACAATAAGAATACGACACGGAGAGAGCCTATTCTTTAGTTGAGGGGCCCCACAGCCGATACATATGCTTTCCACAATAACAATACGACACGGAGATAGTCTATAGTCTATCGCTTATGAACGCTCCCTTATTTTTCATCATAGTAGGTACGCGCACCAGGGGATGAGGTTACGCATGGGCTTCGGCTCACGCGCGACGCATGCCTCTGCACGCGCGCCGATGCGAACGCATCGGCACGCGTGCGTCTGTGCGCGCGGTGGGGCCCCTCTGCTAAAGAAGTACCCAAAATTTTATGGTGCAACGTTCACCTGCAGGTCGTTGTCGACGTTGAGTGATTCTATTTTTTGAGCATAACGGCAGAATTTCTGAAAAGTAGATCTCTTTCGGATAGACCGATCGACCATGCGCAAATAATTTTGCGCTATCAAAAAGTGGCCCACTATTCCGGACCATGTGCACTAGAAGACCACGAGCAAATTGTTCGATTAATCTTCAGCTGACCAATAAATTGCCAAAGCACTCACAAGTTTCGTCGTCGTCGATTTATTAATTTTTTTTGGACAGTGACTGTTTAGTTTTTACCGTTTTTATTACCGATCTGAAAGGTTTGAAAACTATGGAAAAATTCGCACTTACTTGCAATATTATTCAACCTTTCATAAGCACGGCATATTCATTTGACTTGATCGGAAACGTTTTTGTCTTCCACATATTTACTGTGTTATATGTGTAGTTTTCAATAAAACAAAACAATGGC
This sequence comes from Anisakis pegreffii, assembly GCA_035041965.1. NCBI lineage: Eukaryota > Metazoa > Nematoda > Chromadorea > Rhabditida > Anisakidae > Anisakis > Anisakis pegreffii. The sequence continues at coordinate 38,836 of JAPYMA010000125.1, read as the reverse complement.
AATAGTGACAACAAATGCAATGATATGAATAAAACAGCATATGGAGAGTGACTGATCCTAGGTGTTCTTAATAAACTCAAAATGCACGACAAGTGACGGTTACCACGTTGAAGAAGTCGCAACGATACGAACGTGTGCTACACATCGTTGCTTGCGAACCGAGAAGTGAATTTCACTTGCTTACTGCTCCGATGTTTAGCGTTACAGTAATCAGGTGAAACGCTCCGCCTCATAACTCGATAAACCCTTTACAATGATGCAATTACAAAAATTCGCCAACTGCCACAACACCAGCATATTGAATAATCTATTGGGGAACTAACGAATATGTGAATATTGCGTTTTTCAGTGCACAATAAAAAAAATCAAACGTATTCCAGTGAATAATATGCTTTATTCATGAGTATAGAAAATACTCCTTATGGTAATTCTGCAGTTTAGGTTGAGTAGAAAGGAGGTGTGGTCTAATACACACAGCACACGCATCAGCCATCGTATGCATGAAAACGTTGTGCCACAGCTCTCTCCGCATATTAACAACTGCTTTCTCCAATAAGGAGAAGTATGTCAACTGAAATTAATTCAGTTTGAGTAAATAAACGTGATCGCAGCTAATTGTGATCCGTGCAACGAGAAATAAACCAGTGATAAACACTAGGCAACGACTGGGTATGGTTTGGATCCATAGTATGAACGTAATCAATTCACATGAGATGAAGAACAGGTCAATTGCAAATTTATACTCGCTGAGATGAAGCCAAACTGAAGGGTATTGACCTATCGTGCAGTAGAGGTCAAATGCACACTAATACCAAATGAAATGAAGTCGTGCTGGATAACATTCACGGTCAGTTTAAATATGACGATCCTGATATTCTTAGGATTTCCGGTTTAGGGCAAACCCACTGATCAGCCGAGACAACGGCTGCAAGTTTTTCACTTTAACATATCTCCTCGTAGAGACAGAATTTCTCGGCAAAATAATGTTCTTTAGAATGCAGAGATTCTACTCAATCGAACGATTCATAAACATCAATATGTTACCGGGCAAACTTGAGGAGATGGTAGGCTTGAATGTATCGAACATATATTTCTATAGTAATGTATCTATTGATCTATTGTGATCAAATGCATATCGATGAGCACCATTGCCCTAGTTGAGATAGTTTTAATAAAATAGCTATATCTCCTTAAGAAAGTGAGATCGCCCGACAAAATATATTATTCTGAATGCAGAGGTACTGCTAGATCGATTGGTGTAAAGAAATTGATATGTCAATTCGCAAACTTGAGAATACGATAAGCTTGAATGTATCAAACCTACATTTCTGTAGTAATGTATGATATCTATTGATCTACTGTGATCAAATGCATATCAATGAGCATCATTGCGCTACTTGAGATAGCTTTAATAAAATAGCTATATCTCTTTAAGTAAGCAAAATCGCTCAGCAAAATATATGTTTTTCTGATTCTAGAGGCCCCGCTGGATCGATCGATGTGAAAAATTGATATGTTGGTGGTCAAAGCTGAGAGTATGGTAGGCTTGAATGTGCCAACCCCTATAGCATCACGAAAATTACTATATCTCCTCGTAGAGGCAGAATTTCTCGGCAAAATAATGTTCTTTAGAATACAGAGATTTTAATCGATCGAACGATTCATAAGCATCAATATGTTACTGGAAAAACTTGAGGAGATGGTAGGCTTGAATGTATCAAACATATATTTCTATAGTAATGTACAATATCCATTGACCTGTTGTGATCGAATGCATATCGATAAGCACCATTGCCCTAGTTGAGCTATATCTCCTCAAGTAAGCAAAACCGCCCGACAAAATATATATTTTTCTGAATGCAGAGATTCTGCTCGAGCGATTGATGTGAAGAAATTGAGACGTTATTTCGCAAACTTGAGAGTACGGTAGGCTTGAATGTGCTAACTCCTACAGCATCACGAAAATTACTATATCTCCTCGTAAGGGCAGAATTTCGCAAAAAAAATTTCCTTTCCGGTAAGTAGAGAATCTGCTCGATCGATTGGTGTATAAACATCAATATGTTACTGGGCAAACCTGAGAAGACGGTAGGCTTGAATGTATCAAACCTACATTTTTATAATAATGTTTGATATCTACTGATCTATTGTGATCAAATGCATATCAATGAGCACCATTGCGCTAATTAAGATAGCTTTAATAAAATATCTATATCTCCTTAAGTAAACAAAATCGCTCAGCAAAATACATGTTTTTCCGAATCTAGAGTTTCCGATGGATCGAACGGTGTAAAGAAATTCACTCGTTTCTGGGTAAACTCGAGAATATGGTTAGCTCGAAGATGGCAATCCGCATATTGCTGTATGAACGTATTGGTCGGTCTTCTATATAAACGTGTTGACGAAAAAGAGACGCATGTGAAGGGAGGATTGATATAGTTGAGACGTTCAACATATTAAATTTCTAAGCATTCGAATCGCTCTGAGGAGCAAATCGCTTTCTGGGAATAAGATACTAATGGACAAATTCAAAAAAGCTGCTGAATGAATAACATAAAGTGTCTAAGCATGCATATATCGAAATGATCGACAATATCCGAACAGTGATCAAAATCAACCCACAACATACATATTTTTCTGAAACTGGAGAATCTGATGGATGAGAGAAAAATACATGTTGACATGCAAATTTGAAGGTATCGATAATATGAATATAGTGATCCTGATATTACTGCACACTTTTACAAATTGAACAATACAAATACAGTTCACTGGAATGTACAGCTCAGATATGTGAGAAGACATCAGAAAATCATCAATACTTCTTGGAGTAAGTAAGACCGCCCGAAAATGTATGCATTTTTCTGTAACTAGAGAACCTGGGAAATTGGATTGCGTGAAAAAATCACAAGGTTCCTCGGCATATCTGAGGACAGCGTTAGTTTGAAGATGGTGACCGTGATGCCACTACAGCAATGTACGCATTGATCAACAGTGATGCAATGTACTGAGACGAGCGCTGCCCAGCAAGTGAGATACCTTCAGAAAATCAGATATTTCTTCGAAGGTGAACAAAATAGATCGACAACATATATACTTTTCTGAAACTAGAGAACCTGGAGAATGCGATGGTATAAAGAAATCGGAATGTCTGTGGGCAAATCTGAGGACAGTGGTGATTCAAAGATGGTTACCCTATCACTGATAATGTAATGAAAAGAATGATCAGTAGAGATATAGTGTACTGCAATGTTGCCGAGCAAGTAAGATATAGTGTACTGCAATGTTGCCGAGTGTTGCCGAGCAAGTAAGATACCTTCATATATAATTTTCTGAAACTAGCGAATATTTATGACATGGTGATAACAGAGAGAACTAAATCCGCAATGAATTATAATTTCGGATTAAATGATTAGATAAAATACTTCAAACTGTCTTTGTTGATTTGAGTTTATGAAAAGCGATTGTTATAAGGATCTTTCGTAACTGATCACAATCATGTTTCTGATAAGGATGCCAAACCTCACTTGTATATACAAATACGTTCATTGTAATGAGCGGAAAAGGGTGAGAAAGGGTTACACACAACATTTACAGGTTCATGCCTAAACTAAGAGGTCATTAGGCTTAAGAGAATGAGGAAAAACGCGAGATTTACAATAGGCTTCACTGAGAATAATATCAATATTATTGATGTATTGATCAAATTTTAGATCATGTCAACCAAAATGTCACTGGATTTCATACGATTTACGAGCCGTGTATATGTTGTCGAGCGATTTTGTTCTCTAAAAGTAATATCAACGATTTTCTGAAGCCATCTCATGTAGCTGAGTGGCTCATTCCAATACACTGCGTCTGTATTGATCAACGCATACAAGAGGATAGTAATATTAGGATCATCATGTTCAAGCTAACGGTAAATACTATCCAGTACGGATTAATTTCAGTTGGTATTAGTATGCATGTGGCTTTTACTGCACAATAGGTCAATACTGTTCAGTCTGATTTCATTTCAGTGAGTATAAATGTGCAATTGACCTGTTCTTCATCTCATGTGAATTGATTACGTTCATACTATGAATCCAAACTATATCCAGTTGTTGCTTAGTGTTTATCATTGGTTTATTTCTCATTGCATGGATCACAATTAGCTGCGATCATGCTTATTTACTCAAACTGAATTAATTTCAGTTGAAATATAATGCTTCCTAATCTAGAAATCAGTTCTTAATAAGCGGAGAGAGCTGTGGCACAATGTCTTCATGCATGCCATGGATGACGCGTGTTCTGTGTGTTAAGCCGCACCCCTTTCTCCTTGACATAAACTGCAAGATCAAATTATTTTGGAGTTATTGTTTTGTTTGAGAATTTTAGTTGTAATTCTCGAAGTAGGCGTAATCGTAACAAAGATAAGAATCCAAAGATGTTTTGTTGTTCGTGCTCAAATTAGCATTCAACGCTTTTAATTGCCAAAGAATTAATGTTTCATTTCGGGTCAACAACGAGCATGACATAAGCTGAAACTGATTAGCTGAAAGCAGTACATCTAGCTGTATTAATTGTGAACAATGAAGACCGAAGGTGAATCATCTCAGAGCACATCGACTCGACGTGACGTTCGTGAATCAGAACGCAGTCATTCGCAGCGAATAGCCAAACGTTTGCATCGTGATCAACGACATCATCATGCTCATAGTCGTCGTCCAGTTCACGACTATCACCTGAAACTGCCACACAGATAAGTCGATTGCAAATCAGTTGATTAGTCTTTAGAAGCGATCTACCCAACTTCAGTGTTATTCAAGATTAAAAAACTGTAAGTCAGTGAGTGAAACAATGGATTGCTTCCGTTGAAGGTTTAATTGATTTTGGTTTACAACGATCGGTCATCTCTATTTTCCGCCAAATGACTCAAAAAGTCCTCATCAAGTTGTCATCAACAAATTAGGAATCTTTAAACGTAAACGTTTTGCTTTCCCGATCATCTCGAACAAAATCTGCAAGACAATATTGTTTGCGCAAGAAATCATTGTTGTATGTGTATGTAATGTGTAATGCATCCAATGATAACAACATCCAACTTTACATGGTGTCAGTACCGTCCATTTGGTAAAATTGTTGATGGTACGCGTTTCGTGGCCTTCAAGACACCGTTACGTGACGATTTCTTTCGTTATCATAGACGCAATTTGAAACAAGAAGATCATTTCGAAGCGAAAACACTTCTGAATAGTGTAAGTTTTCTTATGCAGTCGCTTTCATTCTATTCTTTCGTCGCGAATTGGGTACTATAATTTGGTGAAGTCTTACCCTCAGAGCAATCGTGTCCATGCAACATAAGCCTCGAATGCATCAGTCATGTTCAATTCAGGCATTTCGGGCTTCTTCAACCCAAAAGATGTTGGGAACAAATGACAGTTTAATAGTTAAAAATTAAACAGCATAAGCTACTGTTAAGCTGTTGTCATTTTATTCTTATGTATTTAATGCCTATTCAAGCAGACAGTCGTTCAGTTATCAAAATGCAAGTTTCGGTGGATTATCGTTAATGGAGATGGTCAAATTATGAATTCATTCATTTAGTAAAATTAACGAATTGATTAAAGATGCACAAAGATGGTCGACGAATTGGTTTAGTGATCGATTTGACTGCAACTGAAAGGTATTATGATGGACAAGAATGGCTGAACGAAGGTGTGAAATATGTTAAAATCAAATGTATGGGACATTCGGCGCACAACCAAGCGGACAATATCGAAAAATTTTTTGAGGTCGTCACATCATATCTGAATGAAAACGCCAACAATGGTATTATTTTCTCTCGAATTATAATGGGATAACTTTGTTGATGGTTTTAGTTAGGTCCATTCAGCAGTAATAATGACTATATCAAAAACAGTATGAATAACAAATAAAGTTAACGAGAAAACTTTCAGATCTATTGATAGGTGTCCATTGTACGCATGGATTGAACCGAACTGGCTATATGATTTGTAGATATTTAATTGAAGTGCTAGGATGGGAACCGCAAACCGCTATACGACGTACGTTTTGGAATTTATTTTTTTAAAATTAGCATTTTGTTTAAGTTTGCATCTGTCGTACGGATTTTATTATCAACATTTTGGCATAATTATCTTCAGATTGAAACAGATTTTCAGAGTTTGAATTATCGCGTGGTTATAAAATTGAACGAGAACAATATGTGCAGTCACTGAGGAAGGATTGCATTCGAGGCTGTCGCTCTGGAATGGCATCAGTTGCATTGGTGAATAATATCGAGTTTCGAAATGAGCAGATAGATTCTGAATCGAGTGGATTAACAGCTACAGCACCTGTTGTTGTGATAGAAGAAGAGCAAGTTGATGATGAGGTTGTTGATGGGACGTCGGTTTATAGTCGATCAGAAGTTAATGGTGATGACCATGCTCGGTCTACCGTATAAACGTCATCATTGCGTCTCAAACTATGGTATATCAACTCAGGAGTACTTATTGATGATCGTTGCATATATTTGTATATATTAAGATATATTCAGCGAATGAACAATTGTAGTTTTGTTGTTGATGATAATAAGAAACACAATTTGATCTTTTTGTTTGTTTGCCCTTTCATGTACGTATATGCTGGTTGTATTTGTTAGTGGCGAACGATGAAAAGATTTCTTTCGCATGCATACAGAAAACTGACCGAGAATGAACTGGAACAAATTTTTTCCAAACAATCGTTCGTCTGATTGATTGACTATGTGATTTGAGAAGTTTTGGATTGACATATAAACATAAAATGACATGTGAAATAAAACGACATATAAAATGACATAAACCGAATTTGGTGAAAGTGAAGCGGTAATCTGGAAAAGTAATGCCCCAAAACGAAAATGCGACGAATAAGTACGAACTCAAATTGAGCTTTGCTTTTAATCTGGAAGATTGAAGAGAACAAATCATATGCAAGTGAAACTGGTACGACTACGAACAATTCCTTACAGATACAACCGAATACAAAACAAAAAAGTTGCAACTTTAAATCTAAGCATACCAATCTTATAAAAATAAATGGTATCTTTATTAAAAATGCGTGCCATTATGACAATAGAGAATCTCTGAATCAGATGGTATAGAAAACATCGGGCTGTTGAGAAAAACTGACCAAACTTGAAGCTGCAAAATGGTACTTCTCATAGTCACGTAGTAGAATACTGTTGAGGAACACAGAGAGCAAGGTTAGCGGCATAATTGAATTGGACAGCCCTATGAAATGCCTTTAGGAGTGTCTTTTGTTTCTGGAATCAAGCAAAATCCCCCAAAAAAACTTCATTATTGAACAGAATTTGTCGAACTTGAAATCGTATAGAAAGCGCTCGGCTGCTATGAAATACTAGCATACAAATAGATTGAAAATGGAACTCCTGATATTCTTACAGTAGTGAATCCACACTTTCCAGAATCAATCCTTCATAACGTAACATTTGTAAAAAAAGTTTCAAACTTATAACTTCATAGTTCGTAAAATATGTTTGGCTGAGCAGTAACTTCATTGTAGTGCCAAATTCAATACATTTGGTCGTAATGTTGTTCAATGCTCTACTACCATAAAAATATTACAAGAATCACTTCCAAGGTACCTGTCTGCTCAGCTTTGCGCAGCAGCACATATCAACAGAAAGGTCTTATTGTTAGTTTCAGAAATACAGTAGAATTTATGACAGCAACTTCCTATTGTGGATGTATACACAGTACCACACTCACGCCACACTTGTTCCCAAATGTTAATGACAAAACCAATGTTCCTGGTATTATCTTCGGGATATTCTTTCAATTCCGTAATATGTATGTCTTTAATGAAACACTCTTTTTCCTATGATACGCGCAGTTTAATAATTGAAAGTGTATTTCAGAATTGACCTTGATGATGGTGATGTAGAAAGTTGTTTTTATTTTGATTGGTTATCGATATGATTATCGTTTTGAGTGTCTATCATTGTTTTGCTATCATTTACTATTTTATTCATGACTCACATCTTAAATTATTCGCTAATTAATGCTCACTTAACTTAATAATCCTTCGACAGTGCAATACAATTGCCAAAGGATAATGCCTGATCTCTCAAATACAGCTAACTTTACTAAGTTATTTCGACTTCATCTTACTGCCAAATTCGATCCAGTGTCATATTTTCAAGCTTTAAACCAGACTTCACTGTCAGCTTAACAATTCGTTCTTCAAGATCATAAATATCCATTTGCCTCTCTCTCTGTGTTGATATAAGCTTGAAGTTGACTATTGAAATTGCTGGCTGGATGAAATGGAATGCGTGCATTTGAGAACTTATAGTTGGAACCAAGATAAATCTGAGACTCATCGAGTGTTGTACTTGTTCGAATTAAAGCTCAGATTGAAGCTGTCTTAAATTTGCTCTCATGCGTTCTTCGATAAATGGCAGAACCACACTTTGCTAGTGTTATATGAAGCATTTAATGTATCTGAGATTAATTATGTATGATCATATGAAATGGAAGCATTTGATTCGATAACTATGATGTAAAATGTAGGTTTACGTTTCAATAAACAGAAATGAAATATGCATATACATTTACTGAAGTATTTACTTCACAAGAGCGCGAAAAAGAATTTAGAAATGGTGATATGTCTTAAATTGTTCATCAGTAGGAATCAACAAACATAATGCAGTTATGATAGCAAGTATCCGTTTGACTTTGATGGTCATTTGATATGTTGATTATTTGTTCGTGGAATGCACTCTTATCAATGAAGCATGTTCACCTATACATGCCAGTATATGTCAGATCCAATGCAACATCTTTCTTATGTGCTCATTTCATTCCGTATTCGTTTTATTTGATTTCATTTCATTCAGTATGCTTTGATTTGATCTGATACAAGTTTTGGAGTTCACTTCATTTATTCGTAGTCACTTGAATTTCCTAAACCTTCGTCATTTATTTTACCAAATGAAACGAACAACTCTGGTAACCAAATGGTAACCACTCACTCACTCTCGCAGAAACAGCTGCTGATAGATGGATGATGCAACTTTTGGGTGGATTGTTAGTTAGTTAGTAGATAGATGGTTGGAAAGATGTTGCTGATAGATTCGGAATGAGTGGATAAAAGGAGTTAAGATTATAAAAGATAGAATAGGGTTGGATAAAGTTGAACTTAAGTTTGAGGTCGAACTTTATGTGTTGAGGATGATGACCGGGATAAGTTCAAGAAGAGAAATGAGAAAATATTAGAAGAATAACCCAAATGATAAGGATTAGAGATTCTACTTAGTCCGATAAGGTAAGCCGGATAAAGCTGGACGGGAATGAGATGGATTTGAAATTTGTTGATTTTATTATCACTATTAATGTTGTCATTATTTTTTATTATCACTATTTTACGATCAGTCATAGTTATTGCTATGTTCATTGGCTTTGTTGTTGATTTAATAGTAATGTTAGTGGTAGTTGTTGTTGTCGTTGTTGCTGATGTTGTTAAGCAATAGGCGCTGTTCATCCGTTCATTGATATGACAGCATCATGAACATTCGTTTGTTTCATTTCATATTCATTTAGTTATGATATTTTATTTGATGATGTTTTAGGATAAGACGCATTTTCTCTTGTATTTATTCATTGCACTTATTTTGATTTGTTTTATTATAATCATCTTTTGATCAGTCCTATTGCTGCTTATTGCCAGTCGATCTTTGGCTTCGTCTATCTTCCTTCCTTCCATCAACTGCAGTCGTTCGCTTTTCGTTTTCTTCTATCTTGTGGGCAATTTTTCAGTAATTTCTTCTCGTTATCATCCTTATCATTATCATTCATCTCATTCTCGTTTGTTCACTGCTGTGATTGGTTGTACTTTAAGCATAAACAAACAGACAGATTGAAGAAGATTTGCAGTTAGTTTTTGTGCATCTCGTTTAATTTGTTCATTAACGAAATTTTAAGCTCAAGCTTAGATTGATTAGATTTACTGAGTTGTTAGGTTGGTTGATGTGATGATTGCGTTCAGTGATATGAATGATGGAATAGTAGCAGTAACAGCACTAGTAATATAGCAAGACAAGGGTTAGAGCAGAAGCTAAAGATGAAAATGAAAGCAGCTATCTTTATTACGTGATCATTCTCACTGACAACGGCATAATACTTCATCTAGCTGTTGTTACTGGTACTAGACGAGTTCTTTTCGCGTTCTCCTACGAAATTTAAAAGTTATTCAGTTGGTCACCAATTCGTTCAGAATTTTATTCTAAGATAGAATGACTTATGGTAGAACGAGAGAGAGACAAGATAAAGTGTCAGCTACACAGTTTAGAAGGTCAAGGCCAGAGTGCAGCATTGGCTCAAACTTAGCCTAATTCATAGCTTTGGTTGTTGGAGCATCAGGACGATTAGGACAGTAAGGATGTTGCTGTTTCATTTTTGATATGCATTCGTTCAGATGAAACCTGCTATCATCACTGCTATCATTGTTGCTATCGTGTTATCATTGTTATCGTGCTATCATCGCCCGAAGTATTAGCGTCCATCCTACTATAGTGCTTGTTCACTCATTAGTCAAGGCCAAAAGTTGGTTCTCATACGACCAGCTTCCGTTGCTGACAGTGATAATGATGGCGCTAATTGTAAGATTATCAGGCTGGAATCGAATAAAATTGTGCACATTATCACAGTCTTATCATCTGTAATAATATGACATCGTTTGTTCATTTGATTCGATTCCATCCGTAACGTGCAATTCAGTATTCACATCCAAACCAGTACATCAGAATATCAATTGCGAATGATGACTTCAAGCACTTATCACGATTGAAACAGTATCAACAACATCTGCATCCACAAGTCTAGCGCAAAAGAAGCATGTAGTCCATTCGATTGTTCAATTTAGGCATCTATTACTGAACATTTATTCAGCACATTCCTTCCGTTCGAATCAAATGAATGGATAATGAGCGATAAATTTATATGCAATACTTACTTTGTACGAATTTTTGCTTTAACATTGTGCGAAATGATCAACAAGCAGCAACTATTAGAAAGAACGAATCGAAAATGTTGTTGTATAGAAGGAAGATGATAGATAAATTGTATTTTTTTGTTAGATGTGGACGAATAGTAAATAATAGGTTTTTTAGGTTCCTTTAAGCTTAGTTTCGAATTGTGCTTGTTAGTAGCTCAATCATTATAGCTGTATTCATTCAATCTTTTATTTATATCTATCATTTCATTCTTATTCTTCGTGTTTTATTCATCATCAACATTCAACATCGTCGTTTGCCTCACTCGTTAGTTATTTGTGCCATTCCTTATTCATGCACTTGTGCGATTCGGATTCATTCTCGAAATAATATTGTTTTCTCGCAGATTTCGTCTATTATTACCTGTCCCCACCGAATTGTTATTGTTATTGTTATTGTTATCATAACTGCTATTATTAATACACCTGCAGAAAAACTGCAACCATACGTAGACTAAGCAGTAGATCAGGACTATTGCATCTTGAAGCAGAAGTATTTAACGTGAATGCATTGATCTGATAACAAATATCATTGATAATATTGTCGGTCAACTTGTTATTGCTCCTGGTATCCCTAATTATTCAACAACAAACGATCATTCTCCAATGCCGACTAAAATTAATTTAGTCACAGCGAGATAATGTGTTCGTCTTTTCAATCGTTTCTCTGCTCAATTATATCTTTTCTTGATATGGCTTTTTCAGTCAAACTCTATGAGGGCAAATTCAGTTCAATCCAATTCAGTTCATGACGAAGAGGAATGAGCTAATGAATAAGACCGATTAATCATCTAATAAATAGAGCAATAAACTTGTCTGCTTACAGCAGTCTTTCAGCATCTCATTTGTCCTATTTTAAAATCAACTATTGAAATAACTGAATGATGATTAACAACACCAATAAATGATAATGATTAACAACTCAATTATTCAATTCAATATCATCTTGTGGTTTTACTCAGTCATTTCATTCTTTTATAAGACCACCGAAAAAACCATTTTTTCCAAGCAAATCTTTCCAAAAGATTTTCAGCGATACATATGTACGTACTTTTTAGACAATATTATTGTGATTTTCATACTGCTGCGTTTGCTTTATAAAGTCAAATCGTTGTTATTATAATGACGTAGTAAACTTTCAGTTGTACTATCAGCTAGATCCGCTCAACGAATTGAGAGTGATTTATAAAATCAACCAGAACTTCTGGTCTGTGATCAGTTATTCACTTATCAGTAGTCAATAAAGAAGGTAAGCAGTCGATGGGTTACTGTATACACAAACTGCAGATGGAGTGTTTTTTCTTTGGATAGCAAAAGAAGATTCTGAACTTCTCAGAGCGTGTTGAGAAAGTTCATCTCGTGGCTATTATTAGAACACCTGCACATATCAACGTGGTGATTTTGATGGCTTCAAGCAAAGTCAAGTTTTGACCAATGAAATTACCAAGAGCAAACAACGCGTCTAGTTTATTTTTATCACCGGTGATGGACAGCTTGCTTCAGCAGTCTCCTTCAAGTGGTGATTTCTCTGTTCCACGTTTTTGAAAACTGTTCTATTCTGTTCCATTCCACTCCAAAAACGATTCTATTCTATCCCATGCGTCCCTCGTTTGAGGCCTGTTCTATTCTATTCTATTCTACCTCTTTGTGGTATACTGTTCTAAACTATTCCATTCTGTTACGTCAGTCATGACACGATAAATCTTGTGTTAATTAGGGTTGAAAACGGGGTTTTTTGGCGTTTTCAGTGCAAAGTGGGGATTATTTCGGGTGGGAGAAGCTTGTCTACGCAGGCAGTTGACAGCTTTTAACCGTGATAGTTGGAGGAAAACGGAGGGTTTCGGGCTCTAGTAACCAGCATCATTAAGGAACAGAGGGTTCCCGTTTCGTCCCAACAGTTCAGTCAGAAACTGATACAGTGTTTCTCGTCCTAATGAGTTCGGAATGAACTGATTCGTTCAATCGGACTCGAATCCTCCAAGCATAAACTTTTATTAGAGACGTAAAATGTGAAAAATTTCTGTGATGGCTTGCTCCTAGAGTTTAGAGTACGACCAACATTTGAAAGTAGGTGTTCATTCGGAAACACAGTCGCATCTTTAGTTGCATCTTGAGGGAATTCCTCACAAACAGTCTTTGGCAGTTTTCAGAATCAACTGAGATAAGTTGTCTTTAATGAATTGTTTCATCTCTCACTGATGGCCTTCCTTCTCTCTCAGTGATTTTGAATGTTTTTCGGTGGATTCGGATCTCTAATAGCTACTAGCATTGAATCACTTGAGAAACTATTTCTCCGCTATTCTTGCGGAAGCCTCAAACATCTTCAAGCCACATAGTTATAAATCCATGATTTGAAAAAAAATCGCAACGAGATAATTTATGAAAAAAACAGTAACAGTATTAATAATAAATCATAATAATAAAAGTTGTAAGTTGTAATAAATAACAATTCGAATGAATAATAATAGGTCAAATTAAAACAGTATTAATAAAAATAGTAATAATAATAAGAAAATGATAAATGATAATAAATAATAATAGTTAAAACAATAATATTAAATAATAACATTAATGAATAATAATGATAAAAACATAGTAATAATAATAAATAGTAATAATGATAACAATAATAATAACTATAAATATTATAATAATATAATAACTATAAATATTATAATAATAATTTTTAAAAAAAATATATATATAATGTTTCATTCTATTCTTTTGGGCTCAAAAAAGCCTCAATTCTATTCCAAACTGTTCCTTCCTCATTTGCGAACTGTTCTATTGTATTCCATGGAAGAGAACAGGAATAGAATAGTTTAACTGGAGTAGAGACATGACTACATTCAAGGAACTACGTTTGGTTTCATACACGACACATTTCCCATAAGAATAAAAGATGTTATTTATTAATAAACGCGCTCGTGCAGAACATTCCCAACACGTTCTGAGCGGGTGCGTCCAATAATCTCGCACGCCCATTAAGCAAAATAACATTAGGCAAACTGCATTAGACAAAGTGTACGTTAGGCAAAATGTCCGTTATGCAAAGTGTCCGGTAAAACGTCTGTAGGTAAATTGTCCGGTCACGTATATATATATATATATATATATATATATATATATATATATATATATATATATATATATATATATATATATATATATATATATATATATATATATATATATATATATATGTTAGATTGTAAATTTTTGAGGAAAGTAATAATCACAATGGATATGCTTGGTCGTGTTTGGACTCGTATTAGTACCAATCGGCGTTTTTCGCAATTTGGTAGTGGAAGTGCGCTTGGCAGTGGTAAAGAGGGTGATTTTGATGTGAGTGAACCGCCAGATACGAAAAATGAAGTGTTTGAGCTATTCGCGAAAAGCGCAGCAGCGGCGAATCAGACTGCTGCAAGTGGTGTTCTGGCAGGTAGTGGTCGTCAAGGGTCAAGTTCTCTAAAGTCCACTTCCTCAGCAACATCACATCATCAAGCACACGCTCAAACTCAGTCCCAGCCTTATCGCAGACATCAACAACATCGACCATCGACAGTTTCTGTTACAAGTTCATCGTCCAATACTAAGAATACTCCATCTTCCACTAGTCATCAACATCCTACCACAACCGAACATCGTAATCATCCAGCTGATAACACTTCTCCCGGCACTATTATTTATCATCATCCTAGATCTGGTTCAGCCTCAGCTTTTTTATCCTCAGCACCACCAGCGGCAACAGGAAGCTACGCCTATCATCACACTCAGGCTCCGTCAAAGAAGCATTCTATTACAATCCCACAACCACAACTATTGGTGGATCATTTCGATAATTCAACGCTATCATCAAATACCCCTTCACCACTACCTTCTAAAAAGACGAGCACAGCAACACGACACCATTCATCATCACCCCGTTGTATGTATGAAGTGGTTCGTCCATCATCTTCACCTCCTCAGTCATTCTCATTTAATGCACCACCTGAATTTCATATGACCAGATCGGTCACTGCTGACGATTCTTCTAATCCTGTTATGTACGCTCCCAGTGTAATTACCACAAGCGTCAATACTGTTGATATTCCTCCAGATGGAACCAAAACACTCATAAAATCAACTCCTCGTCACCATCATCAAAATATTCTTCCGACTAATGGTCCTCCCCATCTCGTAACTCCTTCAAATCTCTATCAAAATCAAGCAACAACTTCAAACGCTACATCTACAATTACTGGTCTCACTCCTACCTTAGCGGTTCCTGGAGCGTCCACAGTTTCTTTTCCAAATCCTTCGACGACAATTGCTATAATCGATAATGCAACGAACCCTTCGAACTTGGATTTGCTCAATAGCAACCCTTCCTCGTCGGCAACACCGACTTCAGCTAAAACAACAGCAGTTTCAACTTCAAATTCACCACCTTCACCCACACGTAAATCTGCTAGTCGCAGTCCTCTACCACCCAAAAAAACATCTCCTCGTCCAGTTCTCAAAACGCATGAACAATCATCGCCTACATTGGTGGCGTCAGCAACATCTGCAACTGCAGTTGGACATGGATCCGGAGGTTTTGAGGATAGCATATCTCTTGGAGCAGCTGCAGCAGCATCGACAAGCGCTGGTAGTCGTCTTGGTGTAGTTGAGGTAAGAGTTGTGTTTGAATTTACGAACATTTTTATCATCACCTTTGTTTCAGCTCTATTTAATATGGGTTTAGCCACAACTATGTATCGAACTGATTTGTTCTTTTAATATAAATAGAGTGAATTCCTACAGTTCTCCTAATCCATCGCATAACTATTTTCGTTTATTTTATTCCTATCCTGGCCTTCATTTTTTTAACGGCTCAATGCATACGTGATGGATGTATGAATGATCTTGTTGTTTTCTTTGTCGGCTTATTTAAGCTGTTCCCACGTTCAAATCGTTTTTCTAGCCCAACCCGAGGCTGTCGAAACAAACCGACATTGGAATCTTGTTATGATTGGCTTGTAATCGTTCGTCGTAACTGTTATAGTTTAAATTGCTTGAAATTAGTGAAGAAAGAGTGATTGAAATGACAAATGGATGTGATGGAATGAGATAAAAAGAAATGAAAAGTGATAGCATTTCAAACTGAATATCTATTATAATATAATAACATTTGTAATGTTCATCCATCCATCCATCCATCCATCCAATCTATTTGAATCATGAACGGCATCATTCAAATCAATGACGTCAAAGAATGAAATAAACTTGGAAGTCGACTATGACTATGTTGTTGAAGAAGAAGTAAAGAGGAACAGTTGTTATTTGACTTAATTCAAACGAATTGCATTTGAAAAAGAAAATTTTGTTTTTGTTATCGTTGGTTGATATGATCTAATGAAGAACATGTTGATGATGATGACGGCAATGATGAGCATACGCAGTTTCATAAATAAAATTAAAACTTTATCATTCTTACGTTTTTTTACCAGACCAACAAACCTGATGGAAGATAGAAAATGATTTGAATATGAGACTTCAGGTTCGAATAAGTTAGAAAGGATGGAGATCCGTTCATTCGAAAACTTAAAAATGATGAATGGAAGACCGGAATGTTCGAATAACTTAATGAGCAAAAATATCTTAAGTAGTGATGTGATAGAGCACAACAACTCTCGTAATATGGAATGAATTCAACTCAAATTTTGTGCTGAATTGAACAATAGAAAACGTGAATTATTGTCTCTTCTCAATTGCGTCATCAACGATGGATTCGACAGAGAGAAAAGTAGAACAAAACGAAAAGGATGAGAGACGAAATGATTTTTTCATGAAATATTTGAAAAACTTTTTGAGCATTCGTGAATGTTTTCTATAATTGGAAACAATCGACCAACTAACAACTGATATTGATATTAATCGATTGATTTCACCAAATAACATTTCGAATTTCTTTTTTGTTCAAAACGTTATATCATTTCACAAGTATTTGATATGCAGATAAAGAAAAAGGCAACAGGATATGCTAGTAAAGTGCTCAAATGAAATGCTGATAAATTTTCAGGATCAGCATTCGCAATCTCCTCAACATCGCAAATCTATTACCCCTCAAAAAGATGTGCATATTTGTGCACCGACTGAAAATGTGGCCAGCAGTGCAATCGCACCTTCATCTGGTGCCTTCAGCAGCAGTGATTTCAAAGAACAGGCCAGCCCTTTATTTTCTACCCAGTGACTGTCACTCGTTTTAGTGTGACTGTGAGGTATCTGAAGAATTAACGTATTCATCATTAGTTTATTCATTCATCTATTAATTTCTTCGTATAAAAGTAATTTGAAACGGATAACTTAGATATGTTATCTCTGTAATAAAATCCACTGTATATGAGCACTTTATTCGTTTTTAGCATCATTTTCTTCACATATACCTTAAAAGTTAGTGCAAAAGCGCATGAAATTATGAATTTGGTTTTTGTCGAGTTAACTCCATTAGGCGAGGTGGGTCGAAACGTTAAATCAGGTGATGAGCAAATCATCTTTCGTCTCTTAAACTTCTCCGTTTGTTTCAAGTGAACAGAGAAAATGTTGGATTTTGTTTTCATTTCGTTATGCGTTTATTCTTAGTTTAAAACAAACAAGAATGAAAAATTCATATTGTAAGTAGCACAAAAAGCTAAAATAAACTCTTAGATCGTTTATGTGTATTATTAGCCCATAACATCATGCAAAAAATTTTAAAATTCAGTGCGTTCTTTCATACTTTAAAGTTTCATCTCTCGAATGTTACACAGATAAATATTATACATAGATTTATCATTTTCAGTGTCATTATTAGTAGTATTGATTGTTTGATGGATTGGTTGATTGATTGATTCGATTGTTGTACAATTACTGTATCATACATATCGTTAGGTAATAACAGGTCGTTGGGTAAACGTTATGATACTTGTAATTTGTCAGTGAAACTGATTCGTTGTTGTTTGAGGTGTCATTTTGAGAGAGATTTACTTAAGCTTTGAGTATCTGTGATTGTTTGAATATATTTGTGGTGATGATGATTATTATTATTATATTGGTACAGATTGTATGTGTAGGTATGTAGGTACATATCTTATCAGAGTTTCGATTGTATTCACAATCCATTCATCTCTCTATCCACTCAAAAATTTCGATAATATTTATTGAAGTGGCCCATTGTTTAGTGTTCACAGTCAAATTGTTGAAGTAATTTATTGGCTTTATGATCTGACATGCTGATATAATACCTATGTTCTACTGTGATTTTATTTATATTACCCATTATTCTAACGATTTGGCTTCTCATTTGAAGGGTATGCTCTTCTTTTTTTTGAGAATATCTTCATATAAATTCACGAAATGATGATAATTCTTTTGAAAGTAGTGATGATGGACTTTTAAGCTACAGAATTAATGGTTCAATGTAATGATAATAATCTCAATTATAATCGTAACAATAATAATACTAATGATAATGACGAGAATCATGATTTTGTTTTGATGAGCAGCATTATAGCTCATCGTGAGCTTATCATCAGTAATATAAATTCAAGATTTTTGACTTCCCAGAAGTAATAATAATTTTAATGGTAGTAATGATAACAATAATAATCAAAACATTGATAGTCGTGGATGCAATAGGAATGATAATGATAATGATTATTTTTGCTTTTAATAATAGTAATAATAATATTATTATTATTGATGTCATTATTATTATTATTATTATTATTATCATAATTACTATGATTATTGTTATTATTATTGTTATTATCATTAATTATTATTAATCTTCATCATCATTACCATCGCAACTTTAGAAAATTCTAGACGAAACGACGAAGCTCGGTGTTTGTAAAGCGTGGTTCAGTTTCAATGGAGCCGATAAAACGTGTCAATTTGGCAGATGAATACGATGTGTACAAGCAGGTCCGAAACGTGCATGTAATAATAATATAGTTTCGCATTCGGTTTTTTTCTAGAAGTGGGGAACAACCTCGAGGCAATCCACGATAGGCTGTATGTATAGTTGTTGGTTAGGCTTTACTGGCCTTGGAGTACTCTTTCATCCGTCAAAACGTTTGTGTGTGGCTTCTGAATATTTCAGTTTGTTTAAATTTATGTCTAATAGAATACCTACTTGGGTACGGCTTCGAATCAAACTTTCCGCTGTTGCACTTCTAGGAAAACAAGGTAATAATTTTGAAAACATGACATGCTGTACAGAAGATAACATAAGATATATTAATGCATGTTATAACGCTTTAAAATATTCCTTCATTAGTTCAGAATCACCAGTTGATAAGAAGAATGCTGCACTGATTTCATGCTTTTGGGTGAGTTACTTCAACGGACCAAACTAATCAAGCCTCCGATAGCAGAATAGCGTCTAGGATTTTGTTTATTGTTTCTGATGATTATGATTATTATGGAATAGTAGTTTTAAAATATTCATCGTATACTCTTTAAAAATATACGATACTCTGGTATGAAAAGAACTCTGGAGTTTGAATTGTTTTTGAAGCAATTTTGCTATGCATTCGTCGTAAGCGAGAATGTAATTTTCAGTTGGGTACGGGTCGTTTCAGTTCAATAAAATTGGCACAGCATAAGGAATCACAATGTAAAATTGCGATTAAATTCTTCCCAAGACCACAAACTAAACAGGTATCTGCGCGTTGCTTACTAATGATCTGAGTACATTGATTTTTATTGTCATTATCATAACATTAACCCATATATGTCCGTTCTGCTTCTTCTTCTTCGAACAGTGGCTGAACAAAGTAATCACATATAAAAGTATAACTGATGAAGTTTTATTGAGCATCATAATACCTGTGCAATTCTTTCAGCCAGAAGCGCTGTCAATTAGTTTGGTGCGGGGATTGGAAAATTTCGGGATTCCTATTCCCAAATCCCCGTCCCTCACTTATTTTCTGCTTTTGCAATACTAATGGTCGGGGAATTTCGAGGACCCAGTCCCCGACAATTTTTGAGCCGACCACTTTTTTGAGGTCTCCGACTGCAAAATCTCGTCCCCGACTTTTTTCTATCTCCGCACCACGTTTCTGTCAGTATGCCTTCTCAACTGAGACCAAAGGCGCCCAGTGGTCAATAATGGGATAAAATTAATTTATAATTATAGTTAGGTATATGCTGAATATAATCGCGTTATAATTGAATCAGTTCTTTACAATGGCTGGCGTATTGTTGTTATTCTTGTTAATTTTAAGGTTGATTTCATTCGTGAATACAACTATTCATTCTTTTTATCACCGCATCCCAACATAATCGACTCATACGAAGGGATGTTCCAAACTGATGATGATACAGCCTTCTTTTTTGTTCAAGAAATTTGTCCATATGCTTCACTTCGAGAAGCTGTTGAGTCCTCTGCAAATGGTTGGTATTACGATAACTAGTGGATTATTATTATTGTCATCATTTTTACTGTAGCTGTTGTTGTTGTTGACGCTGTGGTATGTACTCGTTTTCAGGAATTGGTGAGAGTGCAACAAGGTCGGTGATGAGTCAACTTCTGGCCGCAATTGAATTTATGCATAGTGAGAATTTGGTACATCGAAATTTAAAAGCTGAGAACGTACTGATTTTCGATTCAAAAGATTTTTCCAAGGTAATTTTTATTCATTCCATTCAAGAGTCGGATTATGTCTTGAGGTTTTTATGTTTGTTCATTCATAGACCATCGAACTGGTTGTTAGTGTGATGGTAAAAATAAGGATAACATTGAGAATGGTAGTCGGAATGATAACAGAGATGCATTTGATGTTGTTGTTGTTCAGGTGAAATTAACAGACTTTGGATTAACGAGAAAAGTGGATTCAACAGTGAGATATTTGGAATACGTGAATAATTATCATGCACCTGAGTTATGCGAAACGGTTGTTAATGAAGTTTTAATTGTTAGTCGATCAATCGATATTTGGGCACTTGGTTAGTAAATTAGTTTGTTTAGCTGTTCATTGATATGCTTGTTTATTCGTTTGCTCATTTTTATGGCCACTGTTCGACTAATTGAGTTGACTTTAAGGAATAATATTTTACTACTGTCTGAAAGGACGTTTCCCGTGGCAAAAAGCAACAATCATGTGTAAGCCGTATTGGGAATGGGAACAATGGTTGAAGCGTAAGAATCCTTTATTACCGAAACGTTTCGAGCCATTCAGCGAGAAGTCCTTAAAAATACTCAAGAAGACCCTCACGCCAAGGTTTGTTTGATGCAACTGCAGCAATTCCTTCGAATTGATTTCAGTTCGTCTATTCAAAATCACCCAACATTTTTTGTTATCTTCCTCCTCATCCTCCTCATCAAATTATGACACTTATTGACTATTTTCAATTATCCAGTTATCACCAAAGTACTTATATTACGAAAAAATTCTCTGCTGTATTCATCGTTGATCTATTCACTTTTCACACATCTGTTTTCCATCCACATATAAGTTTTCAGTTCACCTTTTTGTATCTCGGAATATTTTAAATGAACTACCTAATCAATAAATGAATAAGTAAACCAATTTATCGACCAGTTGATCATTTGAACGAGTTCTTCCAACCATATTGCTTATTTCAGATGTAAAGATAGGTGGTCAGCAAAAGATATTCGAAAATGTGTTTTAAAAGAGAAGTTACTGAAATCTCAAAAGGTACCAGAAGATTGATCAGTTATGAGGCGATTACGTGTTTTATCTTAATCGTTCTTCTCCTTTCTTCTTGCCACTTCAATTCGTTCATATTCTATCTCTTTCTAAATCAACTATTCATATTAATTTTTGCCCTTTCTTCTCAACCTATTTTATTAACTGATATATTTGGGGCACGTGTATTATATATTTGAGAGTTTGTGTGTGGTCACTGAATTTTGAAGTGAGGAAACTTTATCTTATATATCATCTTATATATCTCTCATAATTTTAATGTCCATAATTTACTAATTTTACTGTTCTAGGGCTATATTTATTTGCTTTAAAATTATTATTATTATTATTGTTATTACGACGGTTATTTACCTATAAATATGTTATGTGCATGATAGTTAAATATTCTAGTAGAGTGTCATTAGGCTTATATGTATGCATTTCAAAAGCTTTATGCCCTTTTTTTTTCAAGCTTGTATTCTTCCATATGGACGTCTCCTTTAATCATTGGCTTTTCTACAATTTCTTTTATTTGTTATCGGTACCATTCTTATTGCTGTTACTGTCATCGTTATTGTCAATACGAACCTTATTATTTTGTGTTGGATTTGGTAAATATTGTTGTTGTTCTTGATATTAATATTATCATTATTATTTTCCTTTTATTATAATCATTATTACTGTCATTACTGTTATTGTTGAATTTTTTTTCTATCTCTTCAACTTTATTCAGCTAGAATCTATTCTTCCGAAAGGAATGCTAGTTAACAGTTGGCCATATGTTCATCGGCTGTTATCTTGCTTTATAATATGTGCTTGAGCTACTTTTCTGTGAATTTATTTATCATAATATTTTTAAGACATAATTTTTGTTCTCCTTTATTTTGATTATTAAACTTTTAATCAAAATCTTTCCGCATTCTTCTCTTTCTATTCGAATGTCCTATTTAACACTTATCATTTAACAGCTAAAAATTTAAATTTGATATGCATATGATATATGTGTGTATTTTTCTGTGTATAATTCTAATATTTATTTATACGTCATTCAACACGTGTGTTTTCAATCAACTGACTAACTTTAATTTCTTCAGTTTCAATTTCTGTCAACATAAAATACCACCGTTTTTTTCATCAAACAACAAACAGGTAGTGGCATCGTCGTTCTCAGTGTATTCCGTTCCATTTCAGTACACTCAATTGCTTGTATTCATTAGCATCTTTTTAGATATTTATTCAGTTCATCAGGCAAGTTATCCTATCCAGAGCTCTTCTAGACCAATTTGGAGGTTAAGAATTAGGATGTGTCTATCCGATAGCATTTCTTAAAAACCCTGACGCCTCAGAAAATCGTAGGAATCAGAGTAATTATGAAGAGAAACGAAAATAACAATAAGAACAGAAAGAAAAAAAGGATAATGATGATCTTTCAGTCAGCAGCTGATAATGATTATAATTATTATCCATCGGTTCCGACTCAACAACGGAATCGTCGTTGCTCAGAAGAGTTGCATGGCGGTAATCGTTATGTGGTGCCATCCTCTCCTTCCCCGTCCCTAGAATCTTCGAATGGACAGCTCAGTTTTCAGCAATTGCAGCAGCAACCACAACAAGGAACTCTGTCGAGAGAGCAGTTCGATAGTTGTGTGACTAGTAATTCATTGCTATCAAATGATGCAAATTCACCAGAATGTGCAACCACTGCAACACGACGAAGTTATCGGTCTCCTTCTCCTCAACAACAATCTTCAGCACAGCCACAATATCGACGACAATCATACCGTAATCAAGCTGAACGAGTTAATACTAATAAGAAAAAGAAATCAGTTATTCGTCAATGGTTAACACAAACGTTCAATACGATGGCTGAAATCAGCGAACAAGTCGTTTCAGCTCGAGATGCTTAAGGGGAGGAGTGATGCTGATAAATTTGGGAGAAGAAGAAGAGGAGCATCTGAGCCATGAAGTACTCTCAGTTCGAGTGTGTGTAGTCTTTATGTGTTGGTGTATGAAGTGATATGAAAAATTTATGATATAATGCGATATGATGATATTCTTTTTGTTGTGATATTACTTGTTCAAGTGATTGCTCGATTCATTGTCGTAATATGATGTGATTTTGATGATGAGGTATGAAAATGATTAAAGTTGAATTTGAGATAAGTGAACAGTCAAGTCAGTATTCATCCGTCAGTGACTACTGACCGGCTTAATGGTGACAGCATTGTAATTGCAAAACAGCTGGATAATTTATGATGATTACTTCTGAAGAAGGAGAGACACATGGAGGGGTGCAACAAAATTTCATTAAAAGTGTGCACTTATTAAAAATTTACCTGGAATAATAATGTGTTTGTCTTTGATCCTCAAAATTATGACAAGATCGCGTGCGATATGTTGGATCGAAGCCCAAATCTCGCTAGAAGTAAGAGTTTGGAACGGGAAAGGGAAAAGAGGTGACTTCTGCAGTTTCACTCCTAGTGACCGTTCATAAAGGTCCAATCGTCGATCAGTGCATGCATCCAGCTGAATGGATGAATTATCAACGAATTCGGAATGATCGATGAGCTCATTGAGTTCGGAGGCTGTTGAACTGTTGCTCGCGCCGCTACCCTTCATATTGATGCTTTTATTGGTTTTGTTGTTGTTGTTAATTCATAAGATAGTTATTCGTAATTGGTTCACTCCTTTGCTCATGAAATGGGAGGAGGAAGAAAGTCTTTTACTTAAGTAAATACTGAATAAATCGATTAGTCCAATCAGATTTTCAGTTTCGTGGTTGTCAAATTGAATTTGTTCATTGCTGAAACTTTCGTAATAATAACCATAATAATAGCAATAATAATAAATAATAATGGTAATAATAATAACCATCAACAAATATGCAATCATTTTCGTGGATCGCTGATTGGCTAAAGCACAACTGACAAGCGAAAAGAAACTAGACGTTCGTTTAAAACTGAAATTCTGATTGCAATAACTTTTTGGAAGAGAAGGTCTTATTGAACTAACGGTTTACGCATGGAATAGACTATTTAAGGGTGTTGGATAAGTTGAAAAATAAAATAAGAAAAAGAAAATAAGGATGACTATAATATAATAAAATGTTCGATAATATAATTTAGAAACAACATAATATCATACAATGTGGTGTGTATAATAGAATGCACACCATATAATAGGATGATTTCATTATACTTATTTCAAAATTCAATTCTAAATTCTTCCATTATGGATTCATAGTCGTTTGCCAGTGAGCATCACAATCAATCATATTGTGATGATAATGATAATAATGATGCTAGTAGTTTAGTAAAACAGTAGGAGAAAGCAGTTCGGAATTTTAAAAAAATTATTTATTCATTATTAAGGCTTTGTTTCTTCTTTATGTTTTTCCTTTGTTATTCATCGCTTGCTCATTTGCTCGACCACATCCTACGATTCTGTTCAATTTTCAGGCAGCCAACCATTCGACCATCCGTCCATCAAAACGATTTAGCCGCTAGCGTACTCAATTCACCGCTCCCTAGAAAGCAGTAATTATCTATTCGAAAAGTTTCGCCGACTGATTTTGATCAGTTTTTGAACGATTTATCTGAAGATAACAAAAACGATTAACCGTCTTTGAGATTTCCAACTGTACATATTTTATTGTGAAATCTCAGCATCAAAATATATACGTAACAGAAGGTCGTCACTAGAATTTGTCTGAATTTTAAGCATTTAAACAAGAAAGCGATCAGTGGAATAGTGAAATATAATGACTGAATGATTTGATATGAATCAGTGGCCTGAATTTCATCGATGTAGTTCAATATATAATTCATTCTTGATTCTATTGTTTTTCCATTCGTTCAGCTGTTTTATTGCTCCTGTTGTTACTGCTCATTATTAGCAATAATGCCTATAGTCGAGGATAGTGAGGTAAATGCTTTTGCCTATTACTTAACCTATAGTTGTTGCTTTGATTGTTATAACGACCTTCATTCTTTGCCTTACGTATTCATTTTTGCCCCAACAATTTTACCAATGAGTTTTACCATCCTCATTTATTTGTAATTGTAACAGTTATAATAGTAGTAATAATAATAACAGTGATAATAATAACAGTGATAATAATAATAATAATAATAATAATAACAATAATAATAATAATAATACAAGCACAATATAAGCACTGAATGAAGAATTCACCGGAAATGTGAATGTTCATACGTGGTAATGATTTAAAGGATGGCGTATACCATTATATGTTAATATCAATGGTGAAAGATCAGTGTCATTCGTTATCATCGTCAACAAACTCTTGTTGTTTCGATCAAATACCGTCATTGTGTGCACCTCATATAGCTCAGCATTTACCAGTCATTAATAGTCTCTGCATAAAACGTTTGAAATGTATTCAAACTGCTGGTGAATTATTTATTTAGTATCGCTCTTTTTACAACTTTCACTTATTTTTGTTATCTTTCATTGTTGGTATTATTGCTACCACATTATTAACAATTTCAGTTCGCCATCCTGTATTAGACTTGTGTTTTCTCAATAGTAATTGTAAGTTGGACAGCGGAGACAACTGCTATCGTCCACAGTATGACATTGGTGCTAATCTAAGTTATCAGACAGGTATATCGTATCCAATCATTCTCTTTTTTATTCATTCATTCGTTTATTGTTGGATGATTCATTTGTTCAAAAAAAATAATTCAAGGTCTTTATGAGCGTCTACAATTGAGTAGTCGAATTGTGAAGTCGGATTCTGAAGTTTTAACAAGATCAACCAAATTTGGAGAAGCGTCGAAGATAAGTGAAAGCAGTGGAGCTAATTGCGATGATATCAGTGAAAATGATGACGATAATAATACTGCTTATGGTGAGGGTCGATCTCAAACTTAATATAAAGATAGTTCGCATGAGAGCCATTTGAATGAAAAATTCAGTATGATTGCTTCAATTTTACTCAATTATATTCTTATTTTATTCATTCATTTGTTTGCTTACTAGTTTGTTGATTTAATGTTGTTCTGAGTTTACTTGTGTTAACGAATTTGTTAAATTATGAATACATTATTTAGTGGTATGATTGCTTGAACCTTACGTTGGTCGAAGAAATTCTTCACCATACAGTGCTAGTGATAACAAACAGCAATGATATCAGTATTAGATATCAGATAACAGGAATAGTAATAACAGTAATATGTTATATTTATTTACTCATGTAATCAGCAATTATAGCTCATTACGAGTTCATGCCCCTGTGTTATCACCAATATCACAAATATCACATTCTTCCTTCCTGATATCCTTCTTTCCGCGCAGCTAACGATAATAACGTTGGCAATCATCTTTCTTTATAAAATTCTAATATCAGTCATTGATTTGGCGAGCACAGAGGTTGTTAGGCTACATTCCCATATTGCCCAGTGATTTCTTTGGAGAGGGACTCAAAAAGAACCCAAGATACATTCCATTTGATCGATTGAACATTCGCCCAATTGAACATTCGCCCAACCGATCGCTCAGAGGAATTGTTTGGAACAACCAACACTAGTGAATCAGTAATCTTTTGGAATCAGTAATAAACAATCAATGTAACCGAGCAGAACCATAGCCATCGGCGTATCAAGCATTCCACAACCAAGCAATAACCAATGTCCGTTGCCATAAATAATTTGCATAATTAAATACAGCTGTTTACCAATCCATTAAACAATGACGAACATTTTGCCGATCGCATAGGGTAGTGGTTCTCATAATGGGTGAAATTACCCATTTTGGGTAATTTGGAGGTGTAAAGGGGTAATAGAGGGGGTCAGGAAATTAGTATTTCGTGCGGTTTTATGTTATGATAGAACGCCATTGTGATGGTGTTTTTTAACTCGGATATGTAAATGAAGTTAGCTGATGGCAACACTCTCCATCTTCTATTTTCTGGGTATCATTAGATCGTCTGGGCCTAACAGGTTTCATTTTTTACTATTTTAACAGAGTTTTCATTCTTTTTTTGCTGTTGCAATCGCTCGCATAACTTTTATCACCAAAAGTGTTCTCTTTTGCTAACTTCTCATTCATTTCACTCCACAATCAAAGTCAAATTCTAATCTATCAAATTGATCATTTGACTGTCGAACGTTGCTGGGCAATAGTATTCGATTGCTGTATTGTTGATTTCGGCTGTCAGCACTATTTGGAGGTATGTTTAATCGATCAAGCGGAATGTATTTTTGGGTTCTTTTTGAGTCGTCTCATTTCACTTTAGAGTTGGAATTGATTTCTTATTCTGTAGCATATAGTATGGAGTACCCGAACGTGAGAACCACTGGCATAGAGCGATCGGCAAACCGCTCCGATTCGGAGTGGTCATTCGGTCTGCCGATTGAAATGGATGTATTCAGTTACATTAATTGTTTATTTTTGATCCTGAAACATTACTGGTTTGCTACTGTTGGTTATTTCAAACAGCTACTATGAGCGATCGTTGGACGCATGTTTAATCAATCAAGCAGAATATACTTTCGGGATCCTTTTGAGTCGCTCTCCCTAGAAATCATTGGGCAATAAGGGAGAGTAGCCTAAAACCTCTGTGATCGCCAAATAAATCAATGATCAAAGTTAGGATTTCATGAAGACAGATGATTCCCAACGCTACTGTTGTTAGCTGTGCGGATAGAAGGATGCCAAAGAAGGACGAATATGATATTTGTGATATTGGTGATAACAGAGAGGCATAAACTCGCAATGAGTTTTTTAAATGCTGATTAAATAAATAAATGAATAAATAGGTTATATTATATTCTTGATGTTATGAAGATAACATCACGAATATAATATAACCTATTGCTGCACGATGACGACTTTCAGCAACTCGATCTCATTCGTTTCATTCCATTTTCAGACGAATTTTACAAGCAGTTTGAAACGCATGGCTCTGAGGATATTATTCGACGCAAATTCCGTGGTATGTCTTTATGAATGAATACATTGTTTTTCTTCAACTTCACTTCATCGCTAATTTTATGTCTTCAATGCATACTTAACTAAGCATATATGTATATGTAAATCCATATCTCTTATAGCCGAGCTTTTTGCAATAATATTGACGTATACGAGGAATACATACCATTTGATTTCAATCACAGAAATGTTTTACTTGAAATTTAGTGGCATGTTAATTATTATCATTGAGGTTATTGAGTCCTAGCCGGACGTACAGGAATTGACTTGGTTTATATGTGTTGTAGGTGATGTAATATATAACCGAAGAATATTTGGAATAGCATAGTTCGTTTAACTTTTTATTTGAAGGATACTTCTTTTTGGCCTATAAAACAATGGAAGATATGCCCACAATGCAGTTCGCTCGAAATTGGAAAACATGGACTGGTGCACGTCTTATACATGCTTTATTACCGAAACCATATCATTTCCGACGAATCTCATTTTTTAGACAGACCAGTTCATTTGCTGAATTCACATACATTATGTTAATACAAATCGAACATCTCATGGTTTCTTATTTTGAACTTTTATTCTTTATTTTTCCATCTTCAGTTTTTGATGTTTCATTGCATGACGTGCCCTTCCATTCCGTTCTCATAATTTCTAACGTATGAACTTGAATTGTTATCAGTTACGTAAGTTGTTTGAGGCAACTCTTGAACGCTTCAGCCAGGTTCAGAGTTACCCTACTAGAATGTTTCAAATCATTTTTTGTTTTCCACGTTACCCAGAGACATTCTGATTGTTACCGAATGCAATTTTTTAATGATTTTCATTCTTTCGAACTTACTTTGCCTCAAAAAGAAATGTTCACCGTTCATTCTCATTTAACTTTGTTTATTCGACTTGAATATGCCGGTAACATTTTCAAGGTTTCCGCCGAAGTGGCACTTAACATGGCTGATTCGTTACGGCAACGACTGTGTGCCTACGTAGACGTTTATCGAGAAGTTGATTTTACGGTACTCTTTCCACCTTATGTCTAGATGTAATACATTTCATGGGATATTCAAATATTCGTACATATGTATAGATATAGGTATCAAAATGAAGGGTGAATAAAGGTCGACTGAGTGACTTGTCAGGAGATGTGGGGACGACGTCGTCAACTGGGAATGTCGCTTGTGGAGAAGGAAGGGTGGGGATAGAAGAATATGTTCTATGCGGCACTATAATAGCTCAAGATCCTCGGTCGATGGAAATATTCTAAATAATATGCATAGATAAATAGGACTATGAAACCGCCTTTTAGGTCGATCAGCACAGCGGTGAACAGCTACACTTAACGTTATCGCCAGTCCGTCTACCGTCACGTCCATCTATTTCGCTCAATTTTCAACATTCACCACCTTTCATCATTCCATCATTAATAACTATTCGTACGTATTCTTTTCATACCCACAATAATTTGACTGCAATTATTATCATTGTTGTTGTTTTCATCAGCAATATTCTGTGATATTACATCATTGAACGAGTATGTACTCTCGATTATTGCATGTATGAGAAAGGGCAGCGCAAAAACAAATCGTATGTTTAGTAAGAGAAGTTGATGGATCGGTCGGTGGTTTGCGGCGGAAATTTTCAGCATTCAGGAGAAAAAGACTAAAACAATGATGAATTGCTATGAGAGAAGGTGAATGTGGGAAAGGAAGATTCAAAGGAGGACGAATCAGCAGATTGGAAGATGGGAAGGGGAATGAATGGAATTCTGATGATGAAAAAGAAACATGTAAACGACAACTGACGAAGAATCTTAGCAATACTCGAGTGAGGAGTATTTGATAAATACCATTATCACTATTCGAATGAGGGGTATGTGATTCCAACTGTACTAAAGAAATGAAAAATTTCAGAAGGTAATGAAACGAGACGAAACATGAATAATGATATGAACTCGAATACAGCTCCGAATGCTATTCAAAACCATTTCATGCCCCCAACATGCGCTCCGATGCCCACAACGATACTTGCTGCAAGGCCGTCATCATTGTTTCATAATGCGCCTTCTTCAGTCTTCAATAGCACTCATCATCGCTTGAATTCAGTATTACCGGAAGTATCACCAAAATTATCTTCATCCTCATTAAGAAGTAACAGCAATCCGAGAAATAAATACCATTGTCATTATTCAAATGATCAAAACAATCACGCACTGATCAACATGAATCAAGAAGATAATGAGCCCCATTCAACTGTTTTACGATCACAGTCGCCAACGTCACAACGAGATAGGTAGACATGGTTGTTTTTGAGTACCCTTTCATTGGTACTCTTTATTATTATTTTATGCAGTGCTATTATTATGACGCATGTAATTTAAAAATATTTTCTATAACGTTATGGATATCACGAAGCATTGAGCAAATGTGATCTATTAATTCAGTGAAAACAAACGCATTATTGTGCCATTCGATCACTTAGCATCAGTACTCAATCCGGACGAGATGATTCCTTCACCAACGCCGACTAACAAAAGCGAAAATCGTCGAAATACTCACACCGCCATTATCTCAACCTCTTCACCTAGTGATGGTGGTGAACCATTATTCGTTTGTGACAATTTTTGACATTGAATTGAAATGAGACAGACGAATGGAATAGAATAAATGAAAATAAGTTGTGCTTACCCAGTGCATAAGGTTGTATAAATGAAATGAGATTTATAACTTCAGAATCAACAACAACGAAGTCGTCTCAACAACCACGAAAACGTCTGCTATCATCAGCATCACCGTCGTCAACAACTTCATCATCATTAGATTATTCGTTTGAGCAAGAGCCAATTCAAGTAACTCCACAAGGACATACACTGATACGATTAAGACCGTCTGTTTGTGCACATAACAGCAACATCAATCAGCACCCATCAACTGCCTTAGTTTTTCATCCGGTAAATCTTGCTTAGTTCTTAAAAGATTCAGCAGCAAACAAGTAGTCAATCATCGCCCATTTGTTTTTTAAGATGATACACGTATTGGCCCGCAAATATTCCATACAACTTAGGTACAATAAAAATGCAATATTAGAATTTGTTTTAAACATTGATTCGCATAGGGTATTCATGAAATTAGATGGAAACGTTTCAGCTAGACTCGAGAAAACGTGACATTTTACCGTCACGATCACAAGGTGCAGGTGACGGCTGTGGTGGTGAATTGCTGAACAATAAGAAGATTGATGGGAAAGATTATAATAATAAGAGAACTGCTCAACAACAACATTATGGAACTTTTGGGATGGAAAATAGCTTCAACTCGGTAGATTGGTTATTCGTTGTTTTCCTTACTGAGTGATAGAGATTTAGGCATAACCAATAGCATCTTGCTGACAGTCTTGTTTATTTGTTCTTTGAACTGCTGATGATTCGATATATGACTAAACTACATGTGCCTTATAGCTATTGCTGTCGTTACGAATACCTTGTTCTGATGGTAGTAGTGATGAAAATCAGATAGCTGATGACTTTCAAAGGGTAACAACTAAAGTACGTAATCATCTGAATCTGTGGAATCAAAATCAGAACGACCATAATCATATTTTTGGAGAATCGGGGATATTCAATCCATCAAAACGGTTAATTCATTGATTAGCTACTTGAAAATTTCATTAATGTGATAGATTGATTCATTATGCTGTCATTGAATTCGGATGAATAATATGAACAAATCATAAGACTGATTAGGGTAATCGTTAAAAATGAATGATCGTGCAAAAAGGTGCTCAAATGTTAACGATCAAGTGATTCTTCGTAATTTTCGTAATTGGCAATGAAGAATCAATTCTGTAATACTTTAAACAATCGAGTGGATGAATGAATAATGAACGATTAAGGAATCTGCTTCCGGAGGGGCATTTATTGAAAAAATCACCATCAAAAACGAGAAGTAATGATGCCTCATATTCTTCTACTGTGATGATTGAAATGACTGCGCAAAATCAACATGCTACTCAAACTCCATACGTTAATACTACTGAATGTATCGGTAATTTTGTTCCAAGATTGGCAATGAATAACGGCTTCAATTCTCCAACGTTTACGAATAATGAATATCAAGATTATTATCACTGCAAACGTGAACAACCCCAACAGCAACATCCAAAAAATCATTGCATTACAATTAAGAATAGTCAGTTCTGTTCAATTCGTTTAATTGTTCATAGTTATGCTAACAACAAAAGACGGAAGAGCCAATAACAACAAACCAACCTATTGAAACGTCAGCCTACGAATTTTCAAAAGGCCCTTTCGATCGCCATTCAAAAAACTATTGCTTTCCCATTCTGTTTTTGGCGATTTCACATTGGTTCAGTAAAGTCCCGCTGTATAAACCTTTAAAGTTATGTAATGTTTGCTCGTTTAGAGAAGAACAATAGCGCTGAAAAATTTGCGGATAATATGGGCATAGAAAGTAAGAATGATCAAGAAAAAGTGCAAAATCATCTTACAACACTCGTCACAAACAATAGCAGTAATGATGATGATCGTAATAATGCCACTAATAAAGATAATAACAATCATCACAATAGTAATCCACTTCAACAACTAATTGCTAAATTGAAACCGTTGTACGTAACATCGGATGCTTCTCAACCTAAACAATGTCATCAGAGTCGTTCTCACTCAAAAGATCGCAATAATTTCAATAAAGCTGCTATAAAAAATACTGGAATTCATTTATTGCGTATGTTTTATTTATTTATTTCATACACATACTTATACGCTTATATTCGCGTATTTATCCGTTCATTTACATATTTGGACGGTTGTAATGAATCAATGATATTAGTATGAAACAACAGTATAGGATAATATTGAAAGCTATGGAATGATGATTGAAATGAGCGTTATTCAGGAAAATCATCCGGTATCCAACAAGAACCATCAACAGCCGAGATCATTCCGCTGGATTCGGCGATGGGGAATGGCGCAACGACACACTCGGAAAATATGGCCGTGCCAAAATTAGCTTTTCACCACCAACCGAAACGAAATCGTCGTCGCAGTTCGCTACGATCGCGCAATTATTCATCAAAGGAAAATAATTCAAGACGTCTTTACTCTGCAGAAAGGTAATCATTCATTCGAGCAAGCAGGCATAGTTCACTTATAACTTTCAGACATGAACAACGTTCATCTTCGAATCAGAAACGTTCCAAATAACCACATATTCACATTCACAACATATATTGAACATACGGATCAACTTTCAACAGTATATTTAAACAGACGTTTTGGATGAGTAATCGAATAGTAATTCGGAGTGTTGTTCTTATTTTATTATTTTCAAATTTATTTTCATTACTATACTATTGTAACTATGAATGTTATTGTGATGATTATTCGTGTTGTTTTTGTTCATTGTTATCATCATGCTCCTATCACCCATCCCGCCAACGAATCCAGCTAGATGGACAGTCGAGCTGAACTGACGGTGATAGCAGCCAATAGCTAAAGTATTTTGAACTAGTCAAGTACCTCATATCTGATAAATTGTGCACACATCTTCGCCTACAATGAACTTCATAAAGTTTGTGCCATGATAGCACACCACGAACTTGATGACATATCTGAATAGCAGAACTTATCATACGTTTTCATTTCCAATTCCATGTTATATCCACGCAATAAATTCTCAACAAAATTCCACGAAACCGAATGAAACCAATATCCGGCTCAGCAAAAATGATAATATTTTTGTTCATTTCTTTTTTTAGTTTGATTGAAATATTGCAAAATGAAACTGAAAATGTTGAGTGATTGACGATGAAAAAATTGTTGAATGAATATTCATTATTGATTCGATTTTCAGTTTTTTAAAATGATATTCGACACTCGCCTGTTCACTAGTTCTGCCGCAAATATATTCCATGTCCGTTCATGCATTTCTGGTTTGACTGCATTTTTGTCTTTGTTTTGCTGGGAAAGAAGATGGTGGAGATGCCAATAAATGAAATATTATACATTAATGAAAGGTATGAGAGAAAAATGCTGAATCTATGAAACCAGCAAAAGCATCAATCAGTACAGCAAATGTTGAATGAATGGATGAAAAAGGAATGTGATAGGTACATAAATACATCGGATAATTCGGTAATTATTTCATTGAATTTAAATAGATGGACTGATAGGTAAAGAGACAGATGACTAGAAAGATCAATTAATGAATGGGAATCGTGAAAATCATATATCATAACGTATTTTTCGATAAGAGTCCCCACAAATGTTAGTCACCTGCATAAAGAAGATGCATGTTACTGATCCATAATATTTTTTAATGTGTCGTTTACACTGCTGCCACAGCCCGCGCAACATTCTTATCTCATTTCCACTTGATTGAAAGTGAATCGAAACAAACAAAATCAGGATGATGCGACAAGAAAGCTGGTGACAATGATAACGGTGGTGATAGTGGTAATGATGGCGATGTCAACGAATAAGATGATTATTTTGCAATGTTATTGTCCGTGACGAGGACGATTTTGCGACGGGGTGATGGTGGTTTGGGGATGGTATTATTTTGGATGAATCAACAGAACAAGAACGTGACGTTGACCATATATCACCTCTCGACCAACAAATGATGCGCATGGGTGGATGTATATATCCTCATTATCTTCATCTGCACCAGTTTCATGTTCGTAATCGACGTACATTATGCATGTATCAACCTTCATGTGAACACCGATTAGGATACCTT
The DNA here is from genome assembly GCA_035041965.1 of Anisakis pegreffii. Lineage (NCBI taxonomy): Eukaryota > Metazoa > Nematoda > Chromadorea > Rhabditida > Anisakidae > Anisakis > Anisakis pegreffii. The sequence continues at coordinate 3,444 of JAPYMA010000125.1, read as the reverse complement.
TTATGTGTCAATTTATGATCAGACAATCAGCTAATCAATGATTAAAGAAAAATATACATCATTTGCCATTCATCTGCTACTTCCGCCTGATACCGAATCTATTTAGCTGATTTCAACAGCACTTACCACCTGAAATAAAAAGGTTTCTTCATCTCATCCTTTCTTCTGTTTTTATTATTGTTCGTCATAATGTTTAATTCATCTATTTGCATCGTTCATTCTTAGTTGGTTAATTGTCTTTATTTCACCCATCTTCAATTGAACCACCTCGAGAGTTAGGCAGATAAACACAAAGACGGATGTTGATCACTTCCATTCATTCCCTCATATTTTATCTATGGAAAGGCAGTATTTGTTCTCTCTCTTTCAAAAGATGTGAGAAAGCTGTTCGTTTTGCTTGTATGAAATAGTTCAATCGTATCGATCTGATATGATTTGACTCATTTAAGAAGAACTGCACTAGAAGCATTCCATTCTGAAGGTACTCCAATGAAAGAGAGTATGCTTTTCAGTTCAATTAAGAAAGCAATAGTGGCATGCGGTTATTAACAATTCTGTTACTTAACGCTATGCTCGTATGGTTTGGTGACATTGTTGGTGTTGACGGTGGGCATATTCTCCTCAACTAAGCAATATCGCTCGACAAAATATATGATTTTCTTTATCCAGAGATTCTGCTTGATCGATTGGTGTGAAGAAATTGATATGTTACTGGTCAAAGCTGAGGGTACGGTAGGCTTGAATATCTTTAACCGAAAAACATCACAAAAATTAATATATCTCCTCGCAAACTGGAACTTTTCAAGCCAGCATTTCGCCGTTAGAAAGAAGAGATTCTGCTCAATCGAACGGTGTATAAATTTTGATATGTTTCCTGGCAAAGCTGAGAAGACAGTGAGCTTGAATACATCATCAAACTTAAATTTCCATTTATTAGGATCACAAAAATTCTTATAACTCCCTGAGGGGTGAGAATTTTTACGCAGTTCTTTCACCGTTAGAAAGAAGAGATCCTGCTCAATCGAACGGAGTATAAATTGTGATATGTTCCGGGCAAACCTGAGAAGACGGTGAGCTTGAATACGTCAAACTCAAATTTCTATAGTTATCTGCAGCCTCCATTGATCTATAGTGATCATACGGGAATGTGAATGAGCGACTCAGCGCTAGTTAAGATAGCTTTAAAAAAATAGCTAGATCTCCTCAACTAAGCAATATCGCTCGACAAAATATATGATTTTCTTTATCCAGAGATTCTGCTTGATCGATTGGTGTGAAGAAATTGATATGTTACTGGTCAAAGCTGAGGGTACGGTAGGCTTGAATATCTTTAACCGAAAAACATCACAAAAATTAATATATCTCCTCGCAAACTGGAACTTTTCAAGCCAGCATTTCGCCGTTAGAAAGAAGAGATTCTGCTCAATCGAACGGTGTATAAATTTTGATATGTTTCCTGGCAAAGCTGAGAAGACAGTGAGCTTGAATACATCATCAAACTTAAATTTCCATTTATTAGGATCACAAAAATTCTTATAACTCCCTGAGGGGTGAGAATTTTTACGCAGTTCTTTCACCGTTAGAAAGAAGAGATCCTGCTCAATCGAACGGAGTATAAATTTTGATATGTTTCCGGGCAAAGCTGAGAAGACAGTGAGCTTGAATACATCATCAAACATAAATTTCCATTTATTAGGATCACAAAAATTCTTATAACTCCCTGAGGGGTGAGAATTTTTACGCAGTTCTTTCACCGTTAGAAAGAAGAGATCCTGCTCAATCGAACGGAGTATAAATTGTGATATGTTCCGGGCAAACCTGAGAAGACAGTGAGCTTGAATACATCATCAAACATAAATTTCCATTTATTAGGATCACAAAAATTCTTATAACTCCCTGAGGGGTGAGAATTTTTACGCAGTTCTTTCACCGTTAGAAAGAAGAGATCCTGCTCAATCGAACGGAGTATAAATTGTGATATGTTCCGGGCAAACCTGAGAAGACGGTGAGCTTGAATACGTCAAACTCAAATTTCTCTAGTTATCTGCAGCCTCCATTGATCTATAGTGATCATACGGGAATGTGAATGAGCGACTCAGCGCTAGTTAAGATAGCTTTAAAAAAATAGCTAGATCTCCTCAACTAAGCAATATCGCTCGACAAAATATATGATTTTCTTTATCCAGAGATTCTGCTTGATCGATTGGTGTGAAGAAATTGATATGTTACTGGTCAAAGCTGAGGGTACGGTAGGCTTGAATATCTTTAACCGAAAAACATCACAAAAATTAATATATCTCCTCGCAAACTGGAACATTTCAAGCCAGCATTTCGCCGTTAGAAAGAAGAGATTCTGCTCAATCGAACGGTGTATAAATTTTGATATGTTTCCTGGCAAAGCTGAGAAGACAGTGAGCTTGAATACATCATCAAACTTAAATTTCCATTTATTAGGATCACAAAAATTCTTATAACTCCCTGAGGGGTGAGAATTTTTACGCAGTTCTTTCACCGTTAGAAAGAAGAGATCCTGCTCAATCGAACGGAGTATAAATTTTGATATGTTTCCGGGCAAAGCTGAGAAGACAGTGAGCTTGAATACATCATCAAACATAAATTTCCATTTATTAGGATCACAAAAATTCTTATAACTCCCTGAGGGGTGAGAATTTTTACGCAGTTCTTTCACCGTTAGAAAGAAGAGATCCTGCTCAATCGAACGGAGTATAAATTGTGATATGTTCCGGGCAAACCTGAGAAGACGGTGAGCTTGAATACGTCAAACTCAAATTTCTATAGTTATCTGCAGCCTCCATTGATCTATAGTGATCATACGGGAATGTGAATGAGCGACTCAGCGCTAGTTAAGATAGCTTTAAAAAAATAGCTAGATCTCCTCAACTAAGCAATATCGCTCGACAAAATATATGATTTTCTTTATCCAGAGATTCTGCTTGATCGATTGGTGTGAAGAAATTGATATGTTACTGGTCAAAGCTGAGGGTACGGTAGGCTTGAATATCTTTAACCGAAAAACATCACAAAAATTAATATATCTCCTCGCAAACTGGAACTTTTCAAGCCAGCATTTCGCCGTTAGAAAGAAGAGATTCTGCTCAATCGAACGGTGTATAAATTTTGATATGTTTCCGGGCAAAGCTGAGAAGACAGTGAGCTTGAATACATCATCAAACATAAATTTCCATTTATTAGGATCACAAAAATTCTTATAACTCCCTGAGGGGTGAGAATTTTTACGCAGTTCTTTCACCGTTAGAAAGAAGAGATCCTGCTCAATCGAACGGAGTATAAATTGTGATATGTTCCGGGCAAACCTGAGAAGACGGTGAGCTTGAATACGTCAAACTCAAATTTCTATAGTTATCTGCAGCCTCCATTGATCTATAGTGATCATACGGGAATGTGAATGAGCGACTCAGCGCT
>JAPYMA010000122.1:0-155076 GCA_035041965.1 Anisakis pegreffii | reverse complement strand
CGGAGTAATAAAATACTATTTCCGTTGCCGGGAATCGAACCCGGGCCTTGCGGGTGAGAGCCGCAAATCCTAACCACTAGACCACAACGGATGTACACGACTGCCTGCACGGCAAACATGTGAGAAGAAATCTACACAAAACTGGCCTTTTGGAAAATGCTGGCGGAGTAATAAAATACTATTTCCGTTGCCGGGAATCGAACCCGGGCCTTGCGGGTGAGAGCCGCAAATCCTAACCACTAGACCACAACGGATGTACACGACTGCCTGCACGGCAAACATGTGAGAAGAAATCTACACAAAACTGGCCTTTTGGAAAATGTTCCACATATACAATATTATAGCGTGGCGATATAATATGTTAAGATTTTCAATGCTAAAATCTAATGGTAGTATGGACAGATACATTAGAATTGTGGAACATGATACATTAGAATTACGAGCGAGGGAAATAGAATTTAGGAAGCCTGTTATAAGCTCGCGAGGTTGTAATGAATCCTGAGAATTTGAAAAGTATTTAGGTGCAAGAACATCGATGAACGTGAATCAGCCACGCTTTTGTGAATGCTATGCAGGTACACAGTATGGAGTTTGATTGGTATTGGTGGTTTTGGTGATGTATGTCGAGTAAAACGCAACAAAAAAATCTGGAGAAAAAAATATATTCGCTATGAAAACTGAAACTGTCGACGATAATTTCAAATCTCTCAATCGACTGAATGTAATGTGACGTTACAAGAAATTAGATCGCACCCAAAAATTCTAGCTCATAATTATTTCAAATTCCATCAGAACGTTCATGATTTTGAATGAGTGCGTCAAGAGGCAAGGTTTTGCGATATCAGAAAAGGACTTTGTAGATACTTTTGCCGAAAAACTTTAATTTGTTATCAGCGAGCAAAGTTCTTTGCTTTCGCATGCTTAATGAAAAATTGATTGGGTGGACCACCGCAGAATGCTCGCTATAATCAATGAAAGCCTATCTCTGTCTCTCAAGGGAAACGAAAGTTTATTGTTGGAAAACAACCGAAGCATGAGAAACTGATTTGATCCATGTGATCAATGTGAATCAGAAATACTTAATCTGGCTCAGCTGTGAAAAAAAAACAACTAAACGCAACGCTCATTCAGATCGAAATGACTGTACTACAGGCGTGCGGCAAGCAACCTGAGCAAAAACGAAAGCATTTCGTGACGACGGTTGATAAGGGTAAGTATTCAAGCTCTTGCAAAAAACTGAAAGTTTGAATCGAGGATTGAAACAATTAATATTTTGAAGAAAACTATTGGGAAGGATAAATCGAACATTTTTTGACGTTACCTCAGTTTCTCAACTGACAGGGGATGTGAAGGGAGTTTTCCCGGAGTTCAAAATAAGGTATCTATTAAGGAAGAAAAGGTAGAATTCCCAAATTTTCCACAGCTAGAGGGGATCTGCAAAAAAAAACAAAAGAGAGGCTAGGCTGGTTTGAATCAATCCAGAGAGCCGCTTTGAGCGTTGCTTGCGACAAAAATCACAGATGCACGCATGAATTAAGCTGAGTGTTGATTGAAAGAATCTTTTCCTGTACCGCTAGATTCATTTGAAGAATGGCATGCACTGAGGGACATTTGCTTGGGGAGTATTGGAGGAAGGGATTCATTTGAGGACCTTAGAGTTTGAATTAATGACATTTTTTGATGTTATAAAACTCTTTATTTCGCCTTGAAAATGAGCTTGTGTTATGAAAATTGTAAGCTTGTAGTATCACAGCGTTGACTGCACTCAGAATTTCAACTCAAATTCATGCTCAAATAATAAAACAGAAGGAAATATTCCCATGAACTAAGAATAAGCAACGAGGATCGTACATGCTGATCAAGAGTCTATCTCAGGGTGAACAGTACCATTCAAATTCATAATCATGGAACTTGTTGGTACAAGTATTGACATAATACAACGCGAGATGCCGGGCCGCTGTTTCAGGTGATAAATAATGATGGAATTTCCTGAGAAACGAAGGTGTCGCGAATAGTCTTATTCATGTCTATCTCACAAATGTTTCTTTGTTATCGTGTCCATGTCTTATCATACATGTATTCTTATTCACGATTATTTTGAGCATTTATATTTTTGTTGTGATGCCCGTTCCCGGCTTTTTTTCCATTGCCGCACCACACTACTTTTAATCATGGATTGACCAAGGTCACTACTACTAACCAATGTCACAGAACTTTGTTGCGAATATTCTTATCATTGTATGTAAGTATTCCCGTTCTATCACAAAAACCGCTAGTAAGAAAATGTGTCCAAAAGTCCAAAATAAAGGGCCGAAAAAGCAAAAGATCAAACATATATTCAGTTTTTGATCACATTGCTGACATTTTTGTCGTCTTAAAAGCTAATTATGCAACAATATAGCGTGGCGATAAATTTGAAACATTGCAGTTTTGGTACTTGTATAAAAGTGGCGGTATTGCCGGTATTGCCGATCTTCATGATATTGGATATTTACATAGAGACATAAAACCGCAAAATTTTTCCGTTGGTGCATTCGATAATGCCACAGTGTATTTACTCGATTTCGGTATCGCCAGGAAATTCACTGTCGATGATGCAAAAGCTATCAGTTTTGGTTCGATTAAAATCTCCGCAGTCGCTCAGATGACCAACTGAGCATCAACTTCTACTGGTTGGCGTGAATATGAACTCTATATTTTCACTTAAAAGCAACATACTGAAATCTTCAGAAGGAAATAATTGTAACTGAAAATTTTCAGGTTACCTCGTTCGAAGGTGCCTTTCATGAGTACCATTCGTTACGCATCCCGTACATGTCACCGTCAGAAAGAACAATGTCGAAGAGATGATTTAGAATCGTGGTTATATATGGTGTTTGAATTCTTCGATCACAAAGCATTGCCTTGGGTCAAAGTAGTCAATCGGAAGTTGGTCTACGATGAAAAACAGAAACTTTTCACTGGAGAATGTGAATTGTTCTTGTTATTTGTAATCACCAATTGAAATACGCATTCAACTCGAACGACTTCATTCGAGAATTCAGAATTTCATAATTTGGGACCGAAACTACTTTTTGAACAATTTCAGCTCCTCTCGAACAATTTCAGTTGGTCTGATATGCGCAATTTTGCTTCAACTTGTAGTTTCGCCATTTGTATGGATCATTTTTGAACATGCTTGAAAGGCTTAAAGTTGGTGGCAAATGGTCCATTGAAAGTTTTCGTTTTGCTTGCGAACATTTCGTTAAGGAGTGTTATCTAAAAGTATAAGATGTCGTAACCTCTTTGATTTCCGTAGCTGTTGATGGTTCCTGTAAGATTGCGAAAAAGCATTATTAATATGTTTTGAAGGAGGGTGAGCTTTCATTCCAAATGAGATAAAATGTTATACGTTTGCTGAGGTGACTGAGGTAGGAAATTTTTATTTAATCCATTTAACATTCATGAATTTGGTTGGAAAGGAGGCATACAGTTACTTCTCCTTATAAGTGACCATTGATAACAGAGAAAGTTCAGGTTGAAACAATTATTCTCGAATTAAGCTCTAATGCTACTCCAAATCGCCGACAACATTTCGTTAGGATGATCGATAAAGGTTTTCTTTGCAGCCATATTTGCCTATTTTCGATGTATTTCTTCGTTGAATCCCACCTAGAAACATTTACTCCAATGTGGATGCTAGGATAAGGCTTAGTGCTTTGCAGCAAATTTATGTCAAGAATGCGATTTTATCGCAAAATTTGAGTTATTCCTACTCATATCTTTTTTCGTTGTTCCTGGCGGCTATTGAAACCGTCTGTTGTGGCTATTTCTTAGAAATAGAATGCAACTTCAGGGCGTACCAATGATTTCAAATTTATCATCGTGAATCTAGTAGGATTGAGTCTTGACTTTATACAGCTGGAAATGCCTGAATATCGCTTCAGGTTCAGATGTCACTCTTCAAACGTCACTTCACAAAAAAAAATTGATTACTAATCATTTGAACAGAAAGGTGGATCAACTGGCTCAAAAAATGATGAAAAGATAAAGGAATACAGAAAAAAACTGCTGTCATGTTTGAATTCAATCACATCATTTCATTCCAGTTGAAAATAAGCACTGAGGAAATATCTTACATCACTCGTCAGTAATACTTTAAGTTGTTCGACGTTCATAAATCTTGGACTACAAATAATCGAAGCAGTTGCCGATCTGCACGATCTAGGTTATATTCATCGAGATGTAAAACCACAGAACTTTTCGGTTGGAGTTCGAGAAAAGGCCAATACGATATTTTTACCTGATTTCGGTATAGTTCGAAAGTATAGGATTGATGGATGCAATTTGTTGAGGTATGACAACATGTCTCATTAGTGATCTGACTTTGCAAAAGCAATTTCGCTCAGTGAACATTTTTTGAGATATTCTCTAGCCGGGTTGATTGATTGTATCTGCGTTAAGCTGATGGAATGAAATTGAAGTATTTGTAAACAGATGAAATATGGTTTTATGGATAGGTGAGCTATGGATCATATATGCTTACTGAATCGAAAGATATTCATGGAAGGTACCATATGAGTTACTCATCAGCTGATTTATCTCAAAAATCAATTTATCTCAAAAAATCAATCGCATTTGCATTGTAGAATGCCTCGCGCACATGTGCCCTTCTGGGAAACGGTGCGTTACGCATCACGCAACTGTCTTCATTCAAGAGAACAATCGAGACGTGATGATCTCAAATCGTGGTTGTATATGCTCATTGAATTCCATGATCCTTGTGCGCTTCCGTGGGCGAGGAAGACTGATAAAGAACTGGTTCTGAAGTTGAAAGAAAAATTCTTCAGGGGCAAACGTATAATTCGCTTTGCTTGATGATTTATCAATATTTTTTGCGAATGTAGCATCATCATGGCAGTGTTCAATGAATTCATTTGAGTGAAGGAAGACAGTATGCTGGTAACTGTGATACTTTCAAAAGCCTTTCTTTTTGAAACCACAAACTTCAATCAATGTTGTGGCTTTAAAAAATCCTAATCGGACCATCTCTCAAAACCTTCATTAGGCGCGTTCCAGAGTATTCTATCATTGCCGGAACAGTTTTCATTCGTTCATCATCCAAATGTTTCACTTGAGTGTTCGGGTATTCAAACGGATGCATGTAATGTGATAAATAAACAGATATTTCAAGGTCCTCAATTTGTGACGGTTTTACCCGATGAGATTGACATGGTGATTGGTTGCATTGATTCGCTGAACTATCCAAGCCAGCCGGATTATGAGCATCTAAAAGAGTTGTTACGGTTGTTCGCGAAAAGACGAAAAGTAGATTTATCTCGGAGGTTCGATTGGCAACCAGATATGTCATGTGAAAATTTGAGTTGTAAGTTAATAAATTTTCATGTCGCACTTTCCACTAACAATTTTCATCAGTTCAACGATGAATCGCTATAACCACTACATAGATGTTGGTTTATGCAATCGAAGTCGTTCAGTTTCATGTTGTTGCTCAACAGTTTCAATGAATGAGTTTAATTTGGTGGAATCTTTTTGTGCTTGATTCAAAATCATTGAGCGATCGAGACGGCATAAAGCATGAAGCATTCCATGGTTTCGAAAATTAAAATTTTTGACACAGTTTATGATGTTGTTCAACGTTAAGCTGAAATGACGACTGAAGACCGCAAATACTCATGCGAATGTTCAGGTAGTTTACATTATTGGTGCAATGAATCGTTTATTAATATGAGTGCTAATCTGAACATCGCAAATCAGCTGTTTGCGACGGGTATCGCCTTCGCGCCTTCTACTTTGAATAATTCTAATGATGATCAAAATTCATATTTTTCAGCAATCGAACAAATTTTCGTTGCTTGAGACTGCCTCAATAATTTGTTCAATGGTTCATTTCAGGAACTATGCAACTAGGAGAAACACAATAAAAATAATAACATTGGAGAGAGACCGATATCTGTAGATAATCATTATACCATGTATCGTAAATTGTTGATAATGCGGAATAAATGTTGTAAAAAATTTCTTTCATTGCAGCTTTCTCTGATCGGTCCATTAGGATTCATTTGTTGTTAATAAATATCTCTTCCTAAATGATCTGTGTAAATTCTGTCCCCCCCCCCTCCCCTTCCCCGATACGAGAATTTACTATTTCTATGCATAACGTCAAGAACAAACGGAAAACCCGTCCGGAAATTTCTCAGCGGCGAGAAAGAAGTTAATTTTCTATAATGAAACAAGTATTTTTAGAACTTTATTTATTAATTGCGAAAACAACATGAACCACATCAATCAAAACCAAAAAATCAACCATATTATTCATAAGTATGGAAAATAATTTTCGCTGAAGAATCCCAAATTCTGTTTTATGACTGCGTGGTACACATTTGCCATAAAACAGATGCCTATGACACAACTGAGCTGTTATCTCATTCACAAGAATTTATTTATAAACCAAAAATTCCTTCATATGCAGTAATTAAAAAACTTACCAAAACTTTTCAGTGGAACTAAATAATAATAATGGATGAATTCAGAAACACTCGATCCTCCCACACCAAACCAATGATCTTTTCTGTCGTACCAATCAGTTCAGTCAATTCTTAATGTTCATGAGAGCTAATATATTAAAGAATATACCAAATAATTGTGACTACTTCAGACTGATTTTTGTTCAGGCCTAGGCGAGATAGAGATACTCAGAAAATAGAATAAATAAGAGTGTTTTCATGAGCGAGCCGCGTTTAGATATCCGACTGAGAAACGCACCATCACATAACTAACGACTGCACGAAATACTAATTTTCTGAGCCTCCTTGACTTTCTGTTTCAATATCACTAATTGTGTCAGAACATAGAAATTAAATTTGAATACGACTTTGCATTTGCTTTAAAATAAGGCAATTTATGATATTCATATGAATTTTCAGTGGTTGAAGCAACGTTTTATGAATGATGGAATTCTATGGTTTGTTGCAAGTATGGTAAATATGTCTTCATTAAGTCAACATAAATACGTGAAACTACCTGTCACAAATCATTTTGCTACGGAATTTCTTCGAAATTTGTCGCTTTGCTTCGTCGTTCATTTTTTTCAAGTGTGTTTGTTTTCGATACTCTTCAGGAATATGGGCGTTCGTGATAAAAGCAAACGACGAGGTCCGTGAAGCTTTGAATGACTTTATGCCGAAACGAATGCTTGATTGGAAATGATTATATCCAGTTTGAAGAACCATCCAGGAGGCTCTCTATCGAAACGAAACTTGCGTCAATTTAATATTCATTTCACCATCACTTTCTAAAAGATGTCTGAAATTCCTAACTAGTGCACAAGCAAAACCGAGCAGTTGGCTGATTTCAGTATGTTCTGTGGAGCGGATTACATTTGTGTGCGGTTACTGGAGAAATTTTTGTTTCACTTGAAAACATTACCATCATTTTTTTGAAACAGTCAATGCAATGAACATGTTTCCTGAATCTAAGTCTGAATGTAAAGTCACTGTATTTAGGTCATGGAACGAAAAAATCGAAAAATCTTTCGCGTTATGAAGAGGATTTATTACCGCATTCACCGGAGTACTCGGAGAGTGAAAACGATGAGAAGGAGAAATCGAAGGTACTTTAAAGGTGATTAATTCAGCCGCGAACTCCTCTCATCAGGCTGACCGTTCTATCTACATTTTCTACACAAGCAGTACTATTATTACTTTATTTTGGTAGAGTGTTTCAAGAAGTTAATGTTTCAAAAGGTTGTTTGTACGGTTGTTTATACGGTAAACAGTTGTAATTTAAATGAATCCATGTTGGAGAGAACTGCGACTGACGGCGACTTGAAGATCACAAATTTTGTGGAATAATAAGGCTTAAGAAGAAAATTATGCATGTGAGAATCATTCAGGTACACAATATCCGATGAACAGATTGTTGATAAAGCTTTTAAGTTTAATGAGAATACGAACAAATTTGAGGAAAGGAGTGAAAAAAAGAGAACAAGAACGCCAAGAACTGCAAAGACTGGAAAAACACAACATTCTAACACAGAGAGAGAAAATAAACTGGAACAAGGCACTGTCATCAATACCGCACAACATAAGTTAGCCATTGTTGTTCTCGAACAAATGACCCCAGAAAACGTTCAGTGCACATTGCTTACATCATAACCTTTTCACGTCAAAACTAAATTAGCAAATGCAACTAAAATTGAATTTGTGTGTCAAGAATAAACGTCTTCAGTTGACGTGATCGTAGATAGACGCTGGGTTCAAGAAGAGCTTCTTCTCGGATAATTCAACTGTTCACCCTTCCAGGTATCAAGTGATCAGAATTCTTGGTTCTGGTGGATTTGGCAAGGTTTATAAAGTTCGTCGTTTACCGAACGAGAACGATGACAATTTTGTTCAAATGACAAGGAAAGAGCCTGAGGATAAGGAAGATGACGTTTTTGCACTTAAAACTGAAAATATCCAGCCTGAAAAAAAGAGCCACAATAGATTGAAGGTGCTATTGTGCAGAACTTATTTGATCTGCTGAAAAATTACTGCTCGATTTTAAGACCCCAATGATCTTGGACGTCCCTAACGTTTAAATGATTATGCTGAATTCGCAAGGATCTTTTTGGAGGGGATTAGTTAGTGTCCAGTTTTGAGTACTGATTGATCAGCATTTCGATTTCATTCCATTCAAAAGTGTTCGATCCTTGTCGCTTGCAAAAAATGGCATTATTTAAGCCGTTTGCAGTTTACTGTCAGTGTCAAATGCCGATGATTGAAATCATTATTTTTTAAGACTGAGATGAACATATTTCAAGAATGTGCAATGAGGCCGAAGGAAAGTCGACTGCATTTCGTGGAGATGGTAGATAAAGGTATTCCTGAGGATGAATGTGCTTTCCTTCACTCAGTTAAGACCAAACGTTTTGCTAAACGACACATTCTATTCATAACTATACGGCTAAGTAGGGCTATCGAAGCTCCACCCCAAGAAATTTAGATGATGGAGGACTTGACTTTGGAGCCTTCGCCCTCGAAAAATTCACTACCCTTATCTCGTTTTCATAGATATTTCGTTTCCGAAAAGGTTTCCATCTGTCATCTCATGGAATGAGTTATATTAGATATTTTAATCATTCAATTTTTTGTGTCATCGCGAAGATCTTTGATTATTTCATGCAGTGATTGAGTAGCTCTAATGTGTCCATAAATTTGCATCAACTTACTCTCCAAATGAAAAAAAAAGAATTTTGCCTTCATGGTAACTTCGCATAAACAAGCTAATTGAATAGACTGATGTATAGCGACTTGAGTGAAAGCAATTGTATCTAATCGTTATGGTATGTTCGAGAGGTGAACCTTCCGAAGGTAGAACTTACGGAGGCGAATCTTCCGTGAACCGGCTGATTCACGGTCGTACAGAAAAGGTCGGATGGTAGCTGTGTGGTTGTATTTTTAGGTCTTACAGAAAATTTCAAGTTTATTGTAATGGAGCTTGTTGGTAAAAGTATTGATCGGTTACAAAAGAAGATGCCAGAACGACGATTCAGGTAGGATCGTAATTTTGTCTCAATGATTTAAGCAAACTCTTTCATTCTCTAACTATACACGAATCTATAAGCGGACACTGGTGAATTTTCGGAAAGTGATGCTTTCATAAATTGGAATGAAGTCGTCTTCCTAAGAGTTTCAAAAATAACAATTTCTCCACTACATCATATTTATACTGACGTTTGAGCAACCTGGTGCAGTTTCATCAGCAAATAACACTCATCAAGATTGAACATGAAAAGAATTGAAATGAAAGAGCTTGTGTCCATGGAAAATTAATCACTTTTTTAAAAATGATTAAGATTGGATACCACGAAATGCAGCTGCTTCATTTGACGAGCGTTTGTGATAAATGATTTTTACAGTTTCCGTACAAGTTTGAAACTCGCCTTGCAAACAGTCGATAGCATAGCAGACTTACATGATATTGGATACATTCACAGAGATATAAAACCGCAGAATTTCACGATTGGTTTAAAAGATAAAGCTGATCTAATCTTTCTATTAGATTTCGGTATTGCTCGACGGTATACTCTGCCTGGTACTAAAGTGATCAGGTACACTTAAAAGTCCACTACATGATCAGCGTACTTTTCGCAAATTTTCATCGAATCTTCCTATCAGATAGGCAGCAAATAATTCGGTGAAATTGTTTCTCAAAACGTAATTAGTATTTGGTCTAACTTCAATATTAAATAATTCATTGTGACGTGAACGGAATGATATGCATATTTTCTGGAAATGTAAATGTAAATTTTTCAAGAACATTATCCACTGCAGAATACCAAGAGAAAAAGTAGCCTTTTTGGGTACTATTCGGTATGCGTCACGAAACTGTCACAATTTTAAAGAACAGTGTCGAAGGGATGATTTAGAATCATGGATTTATATGTTCGTTGAATTTAACGACTATAAACACGGTCTTCCGTGGGCAAAACTCAAAGATAAGAAGGCCGTGTGCAGTGAAAAAGAATCCTTCTTTGCCGGCTTTTGTAGGTGTTCTTTCTCTCTCGAGTCCTCTCCTCCATTTGATTGATTCAACGGCTTCCGCTGTTATGTTTGAATGATCAATCACGCTTTTTGACTGCCAATTTCAGATCATTCAGAGTATTGGTATGGATCATTATCTCTAATTCATCTTTGTTACCAATACAACAGTGAATTGGGATTAGCTGACCGAACAAAAAGTCTAATAATTAAGAAAAAAATCCAACAGTTAAGCATTAAGATCGGAAAATTGCTATAATGTTGTCTTGCATTAATGCCGAGGTTGAATAGCACTTGGGACCCATCTATAAAATTCACACATTTCGAGAGTTACGATGCGTTAGAATTCAGCAGTGCAATAACTCGATTAAGTGATGCAATTTGTAGACCCAAAATCAGTGGAATTATATCCAGAAGAGATACATCGAATAATCGAATATGTTAATTCATTGGGATATCCGGATACGCCTGATTATGCCTTCATAAGAAAAATGCTTCGAGGAGCTGCTGTCAGGAGAAATATTCATCTGGAAGGTAAATTTAATTGGCCGGATGAGATAGTTAAGGTGAGATTCTTAATAGTTTTGGGGAGTGATTTGCTGTTACTGAGGGTTTTTTGCAGGCGAACTCCATATGGGATGAGCATAATAAGTTAGCTTTAAGAATCTCTGAAAGCTTTTGTGCATGCTTGTCTTTTGAAATTCAACCCAGAAGCATTGGTTTCAGATCAACATTGATTGTTGCCTGATAGAGCTGGACTTATGACTATCCTCACTTACAGCCTATCCGGTTCACTCAGAATAAAGCATGTTTTTTTCAGAAAATGAAGCATATTCGTGACCTTAGAATAACTGAAGAATAAAAAAACTTTTCTGTGGCGTTAAAATAAATAAAGAGTGAAGCACGAAAAATTTTCGTGGCCTCAATATGAACGCCTGATTACTTATTCTATGCTAGGATTAAAGAAAATTTTTTCTGCGTGGCGTTTAATCGTTCTGAAGAAGTATTGCTTGCACTGAAAGAAGGAGGCTACGTTAACATTTCTAACTTTTTTAATGGAATTTGCTGATGGTTTCAAGCTGCATTAAAAATGTAGTTCGATTTTAGCATAAAAGCCATAAAGCGAACCGACTTGGTTCTCTGGAAGAGTTAGATTGGATCCTATGAAATGTTGTCGATGAAAAAGGATGCAGTAATTCTTGATAAGGAAGTGTTATCAATAAACACATCTTCGGATATGACCGTCGTTGTAACGCTTTTTTCTGCTCATTGACTGTGAATGCATTTCCCAGTACACATCTCAATACACTGTTTGCGACTTCATAGTTGTGCTCCATTACCGCAAAAAAAACGTAACGCATGTATCACCTCAGCTTCACAACACTCTGCCAAAAGTATTCTATGAAATTATAAAATCAGAGTATTGCACTATAACAAAGTAGTGATCCACTGGTTATCAGTCTTGATTCAATTCAGCCTAGCCATGTCGTTTCTGGACTTGCTACAAGAGTATTTGAAGGCAATGTCGACCTCGATCGAGCAGCTGTTCTGGAACTTCTTTCTCAGTCAGCCTTTCGAATTCTCCGTCAAGCCTCGGGAGCAGTTAACAACACACCAATTTAATGAGTAAAAGAAAACCACAAAAAGTTTTTACATACAATAATATAGATCACTAATTTTCATAACATGATCATTGCACAATGTTCAAAAGGAATGATGTCGAAATATCGCTGATCATCCGTTTGGTGCTGGTGGTGACTTCAAGAGAATTGAACGAACCCAAATCGTTGCTTTGGTAAAGCAGTTAAGATATCGGCTGAAAATGTGTTCATGAGAAACGAAGAACAAAATTATTTAATGATTAACAAACATATTCGGAATCAATTCAAGACTGCATTAAGAGCTACATCGTCTCACAGTCGTCATCCAAAACTGAAGGAGTTACCAGTTCGATAGATGGAATTAAATAAAATACACTTTTGTAAAGCTCTCGAGGAGTATTTGTAGCAGTTTAAGAAGTACTCTTGCTGAACGTTCTTCAAATCAAAGCCAAATATTTCCAACCGAACAACTTAGCTCAATGTCATGTCTCAACTAGCAAATCAGAGTTCAACAATTGTTTCGGACATTTTAATATCATTTAACATGAACTTTTTACCGCATCAGTAGACTTCATAAGCTGCAAATCTTCCATGGGTTGTCTTGAGCGTAACATATAGTATCCACCATGCGGCGGATAATATCCATACCTTCCATAATCGTCATAGTAAGGTGGATAATAGCTATCATAAGGAATTCCAAAACCTTTACCATACATATTACCCCCGTGATACGGATAGCCATAATCATACCCACCACACGAACCACATGAACTGTAGAACTGTGCGCTCACATTTGAAGCGATGAACACGACCAGGAAAGCAAGAAGGCTGAAGACGAATTTTTCATTGAACTCCTCTTGCACAATTTTTTCCATACTCCATTGAACGTTTTTGACGGTTTTCGCGACATGAGGTTTTGATTTTAGAAGTCTGTGTTGTTCAGTTTTCTGACAGGAAACTTTGCTCATTGAGAGATCACTTTTATCGAACAACAATCAATTCACAAGCTTGGAGCATGATCGCATTTTAGTTTGATATCAGAATAGGATGAAACTAACGTCAAGAAAAGCATTGATGAAACGAGTTGAGAGGTAGACTCGGTGCAGATGCTTTGTCAGAGTAGAGTCGCTCAATAAATTCTGCTCTCGTGACGATGATGCTTAAATACGATTTGAACTTGCAAATGCGAGAGCATTATCATCACATTGAAACTGCAAAAAACCGGTCATTCGTTTGCAAGATGCATATTGATAAGTGGGTTTTTGTCATATAACAATTCATCCATAAATACTAACAATACAAACAATATAAAAGCGTTTTTGTTCGAGTTATTGTTATTTTCTTCAAAAATGGTGAGTAAAAAACGCAATGCTGAAAACTGATGAAACTTAGAGCTATTTATGCTTCATAAGATATGTTACTGGAAAGAAACGCAACTGATTTCATTTCATGTTACGACGGGACACATTTGATTATACATTATGGAAGTTATCAAAAGATCAACTAATTGTTCGGTTTGGCACTTCACATAATTCATAAGAATACAAACCGAACTCATCAGCATTAGTCGTATCCTTAGTTTCTATGTTTTATAGTAATAACAATAGTTAACATTTTTGTAACTTTTTAAACAACTTTAGGCACTAAATATGATTTCGAATGATACCAATAAAACAGCAACACCAGACTGTATAAATAATTCAAAGTTTGATTAAAATCAGAAAAAAAACAAGTGACGAATCTGATACCGGATGCATGCGCAACATTTTGGGGTTCGAATATTCAAACCTCAAAGGCTGTACATATGAGCAAGAGAATTTGAAAGTTATCTCTAGAAGAATCGAAAGCTGCTGGGAATTTTCCCTCGTGTTCGCATTAGGAGTAAGTATTTTGTATGGATGTGATTTGTATGTAGTATCAATCGAAACTCAGCGCACTTTGAGACAAAATTATATTTTAATAATGAGAAGGATGTATTGTATGAAAATTAGAATTGATCATCAAGACTGATCTCACTAATCTTTTATTGTTTATCAACCTTAAGCCGTCTAATGGTCGGCTCTATCTGAGTGGTTCGTTTGCCGACATGTTTTTGAGGGGGATGAGCACTGCGGAATAGTTGAAAGATAAAAGTTCTAGTTTCAGTTCAGCTGTACAAATTCGAAATCAGTTTCACTCATTTGGTAAAATCGTTGAGTGAAGCAATTTAAAGAAGGTGTGATTCAAAATGAGTGAATTGGTAATATTACCAAATGGTAAAAAAGTCGGTCGCAATTGGACAATTGATCGTAAACTTGGTGCTGGTGCGTTTGGAGCTGTGTACAGGTGCATGAATGAAAAAGGAGAATTGTACGCATTAAAGGTTACTGCCAAATTCAACTGTGATTCAATTGGTCACGATTTCAGAACATTCCATTTGCTATGAATGAATGAATATTTTTAGCAAAAGTAGAGGTCTCCAATGACGGTGTAAAAACACATATGAATTGTTCAGGTTGAAGGTGCGAACGAAAAAATTCAATTGTTGAAGATGGAACTTTATGTTCTTACGGAGCTGAACAAATCGGGTGGACGTCATTTTTGTAGAGTTGAAGATAAAGGCAAAATGGAGAATTTCATTTTTGTGGTTATGACACTCGTCGGTCGTTCATTACAAGTTGGTCGTGCATTCACTATGAAACCAACATGAGATAGAATCACTGAATTTTGAAGTCGGAAATATTAAGACAGTCGGAAGTAACAAGAATTTCAAAAACGCGATGGTTGGTAAATAACATATGTTCACAATCCAGTGCGTATTCAATTTCAGGATCTTCGCCTTACGGCTCCATTGCGAAAGTTTAGTCTAGGAACAGCGATCGGAACAGGCATTCAGTGTTTAGAGGCGCTTGAAGATTTACACTCCATTGGTTACTTGCACCGAGACGTTAAACCAGGAAACTACACAATTGGACGCGCTGAACTTAATGAACTCAGAAAGGTTAATTGAGGCAGTGATTACGCTGGTATCTGATTATCTCTCGCGAGGAGTTCATCAAACTAGAAAAGTTAATCTTATTTTACATTCAGATATACGTACTGGACTTTGGGATGTGTCGAAAATTTATTCACGATGACGGAACAATTAAAAAACCCAGAGCAGCTGCGAATTTCAGAGGTTATAATGGAACTTCCGGTGTAATTCATGCAATTTCAACCACTTGATGAATTCAAATGCGTTCTTGTGCCGTAATAGAATTTTCGAACTGAGTCTGAATATGCCAAACATCGAATATTAACATGTTCTCAACACACCACTGAAGCACTGATCACTGAGAGCCATATCATCTAGTTGCAATAGCCATAACATGAAGACCTAATAAAAGGATAGCAATAAGTCGACGGTATTCATCACCGTTTAGAGGATAAATGAAAACTGCTTGAGAGAATAGTTGTACTGCATGGAGTTGCTCGGTTCTGAAGGTCTGTGCACATCAAATTAGCACTGAATTAATTTGACACAATTGGAAAGCGATTAAATGCAGTGCTCACGATTGTTTCTTTAGACGTTCATAGACTATCGAGATTTTTGTGATGATAATACGTCAGTTTGTGATTATTAAGTTATAAGAGATTTATTCACTTAAATGAGTGAAGGCAATAACCAGTTGCTGATACTGAAATGAATAAAACGAAGAAAGTGCACGCAAATACAAAAAATTCAGGTACTGTAAAGTATGCATCAATAGCATGTCATATGGAACGAGAATTGTGCCGGTTAGACGATTGTGAAACGTGGCTTTACATGATTGTCGAACTCACGAAGGGAAGTCTTCCATGGAGAAATCTTAGAGTTAGATAACATTGTCCTTATGTTTGCAGGAATTCATTGAGTTCCTGAAATGATTGTTTCTTGTTAAAAGCATTCGAATGCTGCAGGAAAAAGTTTTTTTTGTGTCAACACTATAGACATAAACTTTATGCTCGCATAGAAATCAGTGAATGTTCTCACCAAAAGCATTTGTTCACACCATTTTTTGAACTTTCTTTTGCAACGATAATTCATTATTTACACATGATTTCCCGAGGATTAGTGGTCAATTCCGTAACGAAAAGATCAAAGTTGTCAAAAATGACATTTTCATGCAAGTCATTATCGATGTCATGAAGTCGTGTTTATTAAACGGACTCCAGAACACTTGCAGAGTATGGAAGAGATAGGTAGATTCAAAAAGAGCTGTCGTTCTGATATTTCAATGAGACAGTTATTTGGTGGATGTCCACGTGAATATATTGATATTATGCGACTTATTGACGGTGGCAAGTTCTTCGATGAGCCGAAATATGCTCAAATATATTCGATTCTACGTAAAACGCTCCTCAACTTGGGTGTGCAGGTACATACATATCTCATTTTTACTAAGTATGTACATATTCTTATCATTCACAATGCTCGTGAAAATTTTGTCGGTATTTGAAATTCCCTGTCCAGTGGCATGTAATTAAGACTTGAATTCTTCTGACCTGATAACGTTCAATGTTCTCGGTCAACATACTGCGTGTATCTTCTTCGTTTTTCAACAAACACGTCAACGGATTTCCGCTTTCAGGAGTTTCCTTATGACTGGGAGGAAGAAGAGGAACGCAAATTGGAGGAGAGTAGATGCATGGACAGAGATGAGATGCAAGTGAAGGAGAAGAAGGAGGAACATGAAATGAAAGAGAGGAAGGACAAAGAGGAAGAAGAGGAAGGAGGAAGATTCTGAAATTCGCATTCATCAATAGGTCATCATTATTCTGTTCCGATGGGACAGTATCACAAAACAAGTCATTTGCATTGTTTTATTCATTTAATGATGTGTTTATAAAAATTAGCATTTGCATGTATAAACAACTTACTATTAATCATATTACATCTGTTCAACAAAAATATCTCCCAACAATAATTTTTCTCAATTGTTGAAACAGTCTTATGATCACTCTGAATGAACAAAATCGAGAGCTGTAGAGAGTGTGCGGCTCTTTCCATTATTCACTTCTTGAAGACTGTTTCAACAAATTGAGCGCTTTAAGCTCCAAGGAATGTATCAAAGTGACCTCAAAATTCAAACTTGGGTCTGTTTAGTAACATTCTCAACCAAAAAAAAAACTTCCTCGAACGTTTTTAACACAGCTCAACAAATTCTTGAGGCTACGCTCGATTGAATTCTGTGAGGATGACCCGAGTGAATAACAGTTCGTCACAGTTTAAACTTATTGTCTCAGAAGGAATTCAATCACCAGAATGAAAGTCAACAACTCCCAGCGATTTTAAAAATTATTCAAATAAAACTTCTATAATAACAACAACATGATGAAATTGAAAATTTCAAATAATATCACACGACATCGATTTAGCCTTAGTGCCTATAATAAGGAATTACATATATATTTATATACACATACCATAGAAAGAAAACATGTTAATCAATAAAAAACCGAAAAGACAACAAAAACAACGCAAAATACAGTTCTTTCGTTCCAACTTATCTCCAACTGAGAACCAAATTTAAAATGAGTTGCTAGACAAGAAAAAGTGGAGAAAGGGGAATTGGAAAGTGATGTTGATCGGAATAAGAATACTTATAAACGTTCACAAGACGATTTAAAACAGTAACATTTATAAGGATGAAGTGATTATGAAAAGAAACACAGAGATCCTGGACAACCGACATTCAACAAATCACATTCAATGAACACAATTTAAAATTCTTTCTAAAAAGTCTATCATGCTGTGAAATGGTCGTTTGCAATCAACTGAGAATCGGTTTGCTCGATGCAAATGATACTCTTGAGCAGAATATCGAAAATCCTCATTGAACAAAGATGCACAAACAGTGCGATACATACTATGTCAACAATACGGTCTTAAATTATTCGTGTCGCTATGCCCAAGAGTGAATAAACCACTGAACCAAGAATGCACTGTGCTGACGTGAAAACAAAGACGTATGACCAATTGTTTTCGGTTTCGTGAAGAATATATCCAGCAACATAAACACCAATGAAACCAGTGACGGATGAGAAGGAATTGAATATACCTGAAGAACAAGGAAAACTGAATACAATAACTGAGCCGTATTCAACGACTTAGTCTATAACAACCAACTGTAGCTCTCGCTGGAATTATTCAACACCTTTGGTTAATTTGTGAACAGTAGAAATATATTCCAAAATCACGAATTTAACAAAAGCACATATCATAAACTATTCGAAATTCATCATGAACAAAACAATAGAGCAAACCGAAAACAGCGCCCGTATGCTGCGGTGCTAAGTCGCACGGATTCACACAAACGCCCCCGTGATGTAAACCTCGTGCGGCCATTGCAAGCGTGAACAAAAGTAACGACGAAGAAAACTGTGATGACCAAGTAACGAGGAATAAACACAAAGCCATCGATGCCAACGAGACGCCCTGAACGTAGGAATGACCAAAAATGTTTTCAAGACACTTCGATAAACGAAACTGACGAATAAATAGTGTCAGGAAGAAATGAGAGCGAATGCAAACCAAAATTTACTTCCATAATTCGTCGCGTATACGTTAGCGAATGAATTTTATTGAACAATCGTGTTGCCATAAAGGGCGCAAGAAACGAAGTGAACACAATTGCAGTGGATGGCACAACATTATAAACGACTCCTTTTGCATTCGGAAAGTTATCCGAAAAATATGACGGTAACCAACTGAACATCGTATAGTATGCATTTGCACCACAATACTGCGCTACTGCTGCCGCCCTAAAGCAGTCAACAATTGTTTTAAACGCATCAATCGATAGATCCACTCTTAAATAAACTTAGGCATATTCGGAAAATGAACACAAAATCGTTTTAAAAGTGATACGACATCAAAAAAAGCTTCAACTTACATTAACCATATTTTAGTTACGTTGTTAACAATCTATAGCATTTTAGATTTTCATGACACCTTACAATACTAAATGTCAAAGATCATTTAGTTGGAAAGTTCATTCAAAAATTTTCAGAACGAACTCAAAAAAAAACTCAACTGACCAAAAAGCTGGATGGGTGAAAAGCTTCATCCATGGAACACCAGCAGTAGAGCCGGTGCTTGGTGTGGAAATTGACTTGCGTAAAATATTTGTTAACGGTATGTCTGAATCGTCCGTTGGTTGCACCCGATCGGCATGTCCAAAAGACAGTGTTCTCACACGAGTCGAGTGCGGCGTGGTCATTTCACGGAATATCACCCACCAAATTAACGATATAATACCTCAAATTACATCAAATGAGTCACCGTCATACGAAGACTTATGACTGGAGAGAACGATGGAACAAATGGCATGCAATAGTTCACTTTCAAAGCCTCTATTACAAATAGAACTTATCACAAGAATAACATCACATGGATAATTCAAATTTTAGAGAAGTGTTCGACTTTCTTAACTGAGACGTATTCATAACTGCTAAATCAACAGAAACGAAAACTTAAAAGTTAAACACAAACCGACAAACTGGAATAAAGCCCTCCATCCAAATGTTTCCAGTAATATCGATCCAACACCACCTGCTACTACGGTTCTATAAAATACAACCGCTCGCAGGCGGAAGGGAAGGCAAAAAAAGCAGACGAAACGAAAAATCAGAAATCATACAATTCTTGCTGCAAGATGAATATAATACGACTTACCCAAAATGTGATCCCGCTAAACAAACACCGAATACGCGACCTTTATCAGAGGCTGTTAGATGCCGAGATGTTAATGATGCCATGGATGGCAAATGAAAACCTGAATATAAGTAGAAGATGAGTGCTAAAAAACATTAATGGTAACGGTTGTGATCACTGAGCCACCTCACTTTAAAAACACAAAACGGTTCATCACAATTATCCTGGAAGGAGTTCACAAGCAACTAATCCAAATTTTATGAAGCAGAAACACACGGTTAGTACTGATTCAGAGATGTCGAGAATGGTTCTAGGAGAACGACACAACTTATAATGTCAAACTTTCCAGGATAAAAAAAAATTAGCAAGAAAAGCTGACCAACCCTGTCCAACTCCAGTAAGAACCCGAACGATGATCACAAACAAAAGAGGAGTGCGTGTTGTAAATGAGAGATCAAAGAGTTGTGGTGTGAAGAAAGTGAGTAGTGCCCATATTAGTGTTGTTATACGTAATACCCTCTCACCACCAAACCGATCTGCAACTGCACCAGCAAACAACTGTGTACATGCATAGCCCCAAAAAAAGCACGATAAAACAGTACCCTGCAAGAAGGCATACGTCATTAACGTATTCCGCTCACTTTCGATGATTACTGCTTTTGAGCAGTACACAGAACAAAAAAATTGTATTGTGTATCTATACTTTAAAAAATCGATGGTCATCATATCATTTCGAAACGGTACATTCGATCACGTGAACTTGAATGATTAAAATGTTTGTCATATTCATAAGATATTCTAACGGCATGTTGAACAGGAAAAAGGTCACTTTCCAATATGTATGAATGGATTAATGAAATCAAAGAGAAATTTGAACAAACCGCGTCATTCTTGTTCCATGAATACTCATGAGCGACGGCTGTTGCACAAAGCGGTAACGCAACACGAGAAGCGTAGAGTGTACACGTACCAAAGAAAAGATTTATTGACCAGATACGGCATTCGGATCTTCAATATCCATCAATTAAAGAATCATTTGAACGAAACCGGGATGTTTTGTCGCGTGTTTTTTATCGTCATCAAATTTTGTCATACGCCGTTCTAGACTCCTACTTGAGACTCTCGTGTCGTATTTGTGGATAACTTATATTTTTTCCATGATTTCGGAAAACTTTCGACCGTAGCCATCTGCTATGCTAGGATGAGAACAATGCCAAACAATTTCATTTATTCTAATTAACATAGCGTTAAGCTTAAGTTTGCGCTTCGGTTCAGATTTAGGTTTACTGCTCACGATGCTGCAGGCTTACTGCTGCTGCTAGGCTCATGCTCGGAGCCGGGCTTAATTTGAGGCTTGCCGCAGGCTTAGCCTGAGACTTATCCCGGGCGTAAACTGAGGTATATCCTAGACTTGGGCTGAGGTTTACTCTGGGCTATGACTGCAGATTATCCTAGATATAATCCATATGTTGAATAAGCGCTTCATTTTCGAATGAATTCTGTGTAAGGATAAATTTTCGATACTACCTTCATCAGAAGAGTGACGGTCATGACTATTTGCACATTGAATCGGTTTGACAACGGTCGTTCTCAAGCAATCGGACTCAGAAGGTCTTTCCAAAATCATTCCCATAAATATATCAGACAGAAAGTAAAGGCGCAAAACTCATTTTAAGTAGCTGGTCAGTCATGAAACGAACTCGGTTGCGGTTCACGCGCATATCTAAGCTTGAAGTTAAACGCCGCTGCACTTTTATCTTGAAGTCAAACACTGTTGCACTTTAATCTGATGTGAAACACTGCTACACTTAATGTAGGGTGTAGGCAAGCCAAAAAAAAATTATCAGCCAACTCATAATTTGAGGTGGCAGTAATAATTTTTTCGTCGATCATTCAGACGGTCACAAGATCACAGGCGTTGCGTAAACTAAACAATACAATCGATTTGCGCTAAGTGCTATAGAATTGCACGAGAAAAAAAGAAAAGCAAACTTGTTCCATAGTTTTGTGGTCATCAACTGATCTTCCACCGTCTGCTGCTTATAGTCAGCGGTTGAGGGCATACTTTCTGGGGCGGGCCAATTAACGCCCGCCGCTGTTGATGAGTAAAGATTTGGAGGCACTTCAGGACGTTTATCACTCCAATTTTTTATAAGCTCGACCTTTTCACCTACAAACGCAAACATATCTTTATGAATCGCGGAGACCATGACGACACTGAGAACGGTCACGACAAAACGCATAACGCTTGCGAAAAAAATTTACATTCATATTGCTTACGAAACAGCAACAGCTAGAACTCGACCGTACGTATCGAGTTGGTGCGGCTAAGTTTTAGCACAATCCCATAGAACGAGGCGGCTGAACCTCATTCGAAAGCAGGATTAGCCGCGGCAGCTTAAGGATTGTACATAATCCGGTTCCTCTTTACAGATACATAACCGTACGAGTACCCAAAATTAACTCAACAAAAAAGCTGGTTCGAACAATCTTTTTCCCAGAAAAATGATTGGTTCTCTGGTGGAAACAAAAAGACTTCGACTGATGCGGATGACGCACACGACCATAAAAGAAAAAAAAACAGCCACATATTTAGTGACGTTGCAAACAGTCACAACCAGTACTAACGCCCTTGGCAACACAAGCCCAATTGCACTTTTGAAGCGAGGCGCTTAGGCAGAGCACAGGGAAAAAGAGCGCATACAAGGCGAATTAATTTATTGGTGTCACCGATCCGGTGAGGTCTAGGAATGTGACGTACTTTAATGCTGCACCTGACCTGAACGTATGCATGATGTCTCATTAGGAACAGAAATAAATCTACTG
This sequence comes from Anisakis pegreffii, assembly GCA_035041965.1. Classification (NCBI taxonomy): domain Eukaryota; kingdom Metazoa; phylum Nematoda; class Chromadorea; order Rhabditida; family Anisakidae; genus Anisakis; species Anisakis pegreffii. The sequence continues at coordinate 132,472 of JAPYMA010000122.1, read as the reverse complement.
CGTACAGACGAAGAATGGTATCAAAAATCGGTTCAGTTCTCGAGCAGTGAAAATTTAACCAAGGAAGCCTCAATCAGGTGTTACTGATGTGAGCACCTGAACTCCATGTGGTGATGCTGCATGGCTAATGCCAAAAAGTTCATTGGAAAGGGGATGCAGTTCTCTAACAAGAACTGAGAAATATTCAGGAGAATTTGTTGTGTAAAAAACTGGTACGAGCGATCGAAACGGTACACCATTGGAAAGGGGAGAAGGGGCATGCGGTCATGGTCATCCTGGAAATAATCGCGGTGTCGGGAAGAAGATATCGTGCGTATCGGAAGAATCGTACGAGATGGTGTTTATGGCGGTTGTGGCTATTGCTGTTTCTATTTCACACTTTTGACAAAATGTTATATTCTGTTCTGTTCCACCCTTCTGCAGCTCTGTTCCGTTCTCCTCCGTTCCGCCATTTTTTTGGAGTTGTTCTCTATTCTATTCCATGGAATAGAATACGAATAGAACACTTTAACTGGGATATTCCCTAGTTGTGGCTATCCTAATTACACTACCGAGGAAGACGGCAACCGTGTTACCGGCGGAGATTCAAACTGAAGGTTCGTATTTGAATGAACTGATGGTATTAAATGTGCAAACTGAGGTTCCACGCAAACCCATTCGATTGTAATCGAATGTCACCATTATCCACTTAGAACCGTTGCGAGCAGCTGGATTTCAGTGTGCACGAAGGCAATAACCCATCATACCGTCAAAAAATTTTCTGTGTGTAACGAAACAAAGCAATGCTTTATTTACATATTTACAAACAAACAAAACAAATTCCATTGTGAACATCCAACGAGTGGTGAATTCAGCAAACAAACATATTTCTATCTGCGTCATATGACTGCTTCGAATGTGGTTCATGTCCATCCCGATATCCTTTCGCTGTGACAACCAAAGGAATTTCCATTTCAATACCTGTAAGTATATTTTCCATATGAAGAAGTGGCAACGACGGTTTCTGATAGCATTCAGAAATGCAAAAGCTGAAGCTTAGCGTTGACAGAGAAAGAGTGGTAGAGGACGGCAGATAGAGCAAGAAGCATCGTCCGTCGACGACTGAAAATGGTTTGGGAAAGATGCAAAAACTGATTAACTGTTAACTGGTACATGGAGTGGAAGGGAACCCCTAAGCTTGGTGGTATCTGAAAGTATTTCAAAATTTGAATATATTTAATCGAAGGAGTACATTTGAATACATTTTGGATACATACTTGGATGATGGTAAGAGTAATACAGTGGGATGAAAAAAATAACTAAATAAGCGAGTAATGAAGGTTAACGAATTTATAAAGGAGAAACAAATGAATGGTCAAGGAAAGTAGCGTTAATGAAGCACAATTTTGGGAAAAGATGTGCAGAGAGTGTCAGTCTAGAGTTGGAAAAAGCGGTCCGGTTAGGTCGAAAAGCAGACGGTGACACCACCTGAGCACAACTGCACATCAAACATGAATGAAAAGAGCAGTCCGCTGTGATAATAATGATAACTGGAGTGATTTTGAAGTTTGAGTGCGATATGTGCGTTGATATGCTGATTAAATGAATAAGTAAATAACTAAAGTAATGAAACATAGTTGAAAATATTGTCAAACGAATTGAATATGAATGGATCTGAACTGTTGACGAACCAGGTAAAGCAATCAGTTTAAGTACGTAGGTGAGTGCGATTATAATCGGATCGGGTGAATGTCTATTGTAATGTTGTGTTGGTGGTATTGATTCAGGTATTTTCAATAGACAATCGTCGAATTGCTGAAAGAGGAACTCGCGGAACAAATATTACTTTTCAATGTTGTTGATTGCTTAGTTAATCATCTTCATTTCAGAATCATCAACCTTGCAAAATACGACGTTTTCAACAAAATTAATGACTGCATTGAATCATTTCTTATCACTTATAATGACAAATCTTAAATAATAATCGATTCCTGCGGTCGTATACTTTCTTCAACGAATGACTGGCTCAAAAAGTCACTTAATGTTCGACGAAAAAAGAATCTTTTGAGATACGGAACTGCCTTCACGACTGCACGCAATCTTAACTGTGAGCGCATTCCATATTCGAACAGAAATGTTGTTTTAAAATGATGCTAAGTGCCTCAATGCGCTGACGGAACATAACGAACCATAGAAAGTTTGAAAATAAGAGAACACAACATTCAGAAATCCCTTGAGATCTAATGTTAGATCAGGAAGTGAAAGAGAAAAGAAAAACAACGAGAAATTTTTCAGCAGAGGAGATATGAAAACGATATGTTGACCACTTCAAAGAATCAGTAGCATCAACAAAAGAAACAGACCATATCACTACGAGATTTGACATTGCCAAGTGATGTTGATTCCACAATCAGTTCAGATAGTTTCTTCTCGTTAACGTGTTCATAACGACTCATTGCTTCGAACTGCGTCTTTAATATCAGCTGTACAGAGCAATCCTTCAAAGCTTTCCTTGTCCTGTTATAAATGGTGATGGAGCAACTCAACATCTGAATACATAGCTGTTTTACATAGCGTTTGTTTCAAACTCGATGTAGTTTAGTAATTTATGAATTTAGGTATATTTATGAATATGAGACTTTATAAGCTGTGAGAGTTTCAGCATGTTTTTAATTATTCATTGATCTCGTCTGGCTGATAGCTGATTGCGAGACAAAGAAGTCATGTTTTCTTTGCGGGTCTTGTTAGTAACAATAAAAGATGCTGCAGGTTCGCAATCCGTGATCACTAGCATGATTTGACCGTCACTGTTCTTTCGAATATGCATTCATTATGCTGCTGAATATCTCGAAAACCATGAATCAGCAAAGCCAGAAATGTTATCTTACCTCTCCAATTCGATATCCCGTTCTTGGTAAGGCAATACGAATCGAAACAGTGCCAAACGGTAACGAACAACAGGTGAAATCGACTTCATCTTTGAATTCAATATTTCTCATAAGGCTTTGGGGAATATCATCGAAAAATGATCGCGCGACGACGATAAACGGGAAAATCTCTGTACAAGTCGACTGAAAATGAATCAGTTTCGAATCTTGAACGATGCAGTGGTATGATATTCGTCATGTCATTTGCACTCACATCATAAGTTTTTTTAAATGTTGATGTGTCCAGCTGTTCTCATCTTGCCTGTTCACCACTTCAATTTCTCGCCCGTCAACAGAGCGTCACATCTGTGAATCACTTACGCATTGTATTGGTTGCCTAATGAGTGATTCCGTTTTCTTCGAGGAGATGAGAAGATTACTGTGTATGATGGATTTATCGCAATGCTTGTTAAATGCGTTTTGTTCGAGTCTTCAATTTAATTTCGGTTTTGCCTCTAATATGCCAACAATATAACATTATCGCATCAGTAAACAGCGGATGAAGATTATTATGATTGGAAACATGTAAGTATAATTGCTGCGATACGTTCAAATTCAAATTTTACTTTACAAATTTTACTTGTCATTTCGGATGATCAATAAATCCAATTTTTGCTCCTTGAAGCAAAAGCACACATGATGAAAACCAGTGACAAATTGAAACGTATTAATTTTTTTTTAAATAGAAGAGAGCTAACCGAATAGAGGTCTCGTGCTATTTATGGATGGGAATATTTTAAAGTATAGTGCAGATACTATTAAAAGTACATGTACAAGAAAACATATGTGAACGAAATGGGCCCATGCGTGGACTGATTGCTGTCTTTGGTTAACGAACAACTTTTTTATTTTTGCACCACTTTACTCGCGTTCTGTGCAGATTCTTTCGTAGCAGTTCACTTTCAGTAAATTGAATAGATGTCATTAGCACACTGTCATTAGCTTAAACATTCGATCAGAAGCCATAGAAAGTGAGATAATCTGCTCTGAGGATATCACCGTTAGTGCATAACTCTCTACGAGAAACATTCTCATCGAATTACGATCAGCTGCACAGAAAGACACATCGAGGTTAAACTTAATCATTAATCATGATGAGTGCTGTTGACTAGATGAATAACTAATTTACGATTAGATGATTGGATGATTGATTAACTCTGGTGAATTTACCTGCTCACGGTTCGTTTTGAGGACAATCTTAATCGAGTAACGAACAGTACCAAATTGACTCTCGTAACTGCTTGGTACCGATTCAGGAATGAAAACTCGAAGTGGAAATTGATGTCTGCCAGATGGTAACGAAGTACCACTTGCCATCAATGGAATACGTGCTTTGAGATATTCCTGAACCAGGTTAACTCATCAAAATGATTGCACAGATTAATTCGAAATTCATTTCAGCAGTATTTCCACATTGGAAGCTGACTCGAACTGATCGGAAGTTTCTAATGCGGATCATCTCAGAAATAGGTTTGACTGAAAGCTGCGGTGAGTTTTGACACTGACGCTTGAAGGCGCAAACTGCGGATGTTCTCAAGAGATGTGAGAATGCACCCAAGAGAGAATGGATTCGAGATTTATAAGCAAACAGGCAAATGATGCCCCCATTTACTGTGTGACTTTTTGCTGAATTTCAGTGAATCGGTTTACCCTCTCAGCTTCATATATCTTGTCTGTGTGCACATTAACCCATCCGGTCCGTCCCGCTCCTTCGACGTCAGCATAGAATTCTCCCACGATTGTGTCTGAATCTGACAAATCCAATAAAACCTTCGCAAACAATTCTTCTCCAGCCAACACTCGAGACTCGTGTAATACGACGTTCACTGATACAGTTGGCATCTACAATTAAGATCAATTCCAATCGACGGTTCTTAAACAAAGTAACGATCAGATTAATCTATTAATTGAAAGCATTTTTCAGGATAAATTTAGGCAGGTGCCTCATTTTGACCAGACACTCATTCATCACTTATCATAAATCACGCCACTTTGAAAGCAGTGTTTCACGTACAATTCTACTTCAGTATATCTGAAGAAGCCAATCAACGATGATTTTGTTTGTGATCTGCAATCGCAAAGAATGAACATGCTACATTCGAACTTGCAAGAAAACATTCTCGAGATCTCGGTAAAACATTTTCAGGATGCTCACTTCAAAATATACACATGCAGATCTAACCTCAAGTTCAAGGAACGCTGATATGGGATATCGAGGTGTATCTATGCTGGTTCGACATAGATGTGTGAATTCATTTGGTCGGTTGTACGGGAAGTTAAGAGGGGAATTATAAGAGAGAAGTGAGTCTTCAGTGAAGGTGCTAGGCATAGCTGCGCTCAGAGCATACGAGTGACTAACGAACAACGTGCGTTTGGATTGACTTCGTAAGAGCACCTGAGGCAGTAGTGATGTGGAGTGTGTTTCGAAGGATAATTGTCCTGCGGTTGTTTGTGTCTCATTTCTGTTTGAAGCAACATAGTTGAATGCTTAAAGCTGTTGCACTCACCAGCAAAACATTCAGCGATAATGCTAATTGAACAGCAGTAGCAGAAATGAGTGCGTGATTGCTTATGGAAGAAAATTCGTTGGAAATTATCCATTGGAAATCTTATCGATTCCTTTCCTATCCTCTCTTCAACTCCACCTTTCATAAAATGATTGAATGCATAGATATACCTGCATGAGAATTTCATACAAATACAAATGAATCTTTGAACACGAATACATGAGTTGACAAACAAGGAACCCGTCAAAAAACTGATTGATCAGTTACGAAATATGAATGAATAAATTAATGGCTGAATAAAAGAATGAGAAAATGAATCCGATGAAGCAACACTACTTATGGTTCGGCCTCATACTACAGCACCCGCTTATACTTGCTGAGCCTCTTAGGTGAACAGACCACGTTTATGAAACTCGTGAATCACTCATGATATTTTGGAGATTTTCACAGTGAAAATTTCACCTCATTTGCATTGTGCGATAGTTTTTGAGAAATTTTTTGCTGACTCAACTGACCAAAATGAAGCTGGTAGAGAGTGTGGGACGGATGGTAAGAAAGAAGTCATAATATCATAAATTAAGACGTCCGAAGCAATTAGCTCTGAAAATAAGTTTGATGTCGAAACACTTTCCCATTTGACTAATTTACTCCGAACGAAAGATCTCAATTTGCTTTTGAATTGAATTTAAAAACCGATGATAACCATCCAACAAATATTTGTCGGAACAGAGACAGTGCAAGGCGGACTGCTCACTGTAATAGTTCTAAAACGTTGTCACATACGGTCGCTATAAAAAAATCCTTAATATCTCTTCAGATCTACACATCAGATGCTCCTTTAGATCTTTAGCGTGAAACCGGATGCTTTTTTCCTCAAATTTTCTTCACCACTCTATTTCACGGTGATCGTCGAATGGAATGTTCACTAAAATTATACTTACAATTTGTGTAAATATTACTTGTTCTCAAACTGTTCATCCAAATCTGAATCTGCTCAATTCAATGAGTGGCCGAATCAGAGGTGAAGATGAGAATACACGAGAGTATATGAGAAAGGCTCAACGATCACGAATGCTGAATGAATTTGAATCTATGACAAAGGTCAGTCAGTCGACAGCTACAAATAAAGGGAAGGGCAAAAAAAACTGACACTTTTCTAGGTGTGATATGTCATTTCTAAAACAAAGATTTTTTCAATATTCGTTCCATTGCGCTTTTATTACATTTCGAAATGTGTCAGTTTTTTTGCCTTACTCCATACGTATGTACGTCCTCAGTGATGTGCACGCCACAGAAAAAATTAGCTTCATTTATCGCTAATTCGCTGAGGAAAACATTTTTATTCTGCTAGAAATAATCCGTTTGTAGGAGCACTGATAAAAATATGGCGAAAACTAGCCCTTAAAAGTGGTGCAAATCGAAAAAATAGTGGTAACTTTCGCTAAGACGCTTTATAGCGAAATTATTCAGCTAATTGTTACTTTCCAATTTTCCTTCAAAGGCTGCAGTCGTGCTGCTGATTTGTCTGGGAAAAAGACCTCATTATGCCATTGAAACGCCAAAAGAATTTTATTTTATCTTTCAATAGCAAAAAATCTCGTCCACAATAAATACCAGTTAACTACAAAAACAAAGCTAAACAACAAAAAAAGAACCAAGTGATGAAAACAAAATTCAAAGATGAAAAACAATCAGGTGCCAGCGGTCCACACTGCGCCTTTTCATTCTCCTCCGAGAAGATCAATATGCTGAGCCTTTCGTCTGAGAGTTTGGATCGTTTACTATTAATATCATATATCCTTTCTTAGCAAAAACTGAAATGGAGGACGTTCATTGCATTGTCAGGTAACCTATTTAAAGTCACATAACCTAATGGCAATGAATGTTGATGATGCAGCGGAAGTTATCGTCACTGATTTCCGCTCCATAAAAATATCGCGCTACCGAAAAAAAAATATCTCCGCTAGTAGCTGGACAGCGAATAGCGCGCTATTGACCACCACTGCACATTCTAAATCAGATGTTCTCACATTATAGGAAATCACTCCCTGGAGGAGCAATGGAAAGTATCAAGGACAACTGAGGAGGATGGCAAATTGTTGCCGATTGGTTTTTCTCATAATTCTTCATATTCGTTAAATGAATCTTCAAAAGGCTTGTTTTATCGCAAGAAATTGGTTTCCATGGTTAACTCCACTTTATTGACATCAATTGATAATATCATATAAGACTAACTGAAAGCACGTTCAAATCCTTTAAATCCTTCAAAATTTCAGTCCTTTAAAATATTTTAAAATACGGATTTTGAAAAGCGTATGTGTTTCTGATGTAAGAGTCCTTATTTTGAACATGTGCATGACGCATGCTTCCCATTTCTGGTAAAGGCCGTGTTACTCTACCGAAACCTAAACGTTTTTTCTGAACAGGTGGTCCAGGTTCCGCATGCATCTCCAACATGTTTTCATCTATCAGTTATCTGATGTATGGTGAGATGAAAAGGGTTGAGAAATCTGAACACCAGCCTCTAAAAAACAATGAAACAATTGCATCATAACCGAGGATGCGTTTAACAAGCACTGCTTGAACTGTTCATTGTTGCGTGTGGAAAAGTTAGAAGAACGAGAAGCATCGGCTCAAAAGGCATTCTCTTCTTTGAATGGCAAATCTGCGGCAACAAACACACCAATTTCTTTCCGATAATGAGAAGAACTTCAAAAGGCGAAAAAACTCACATGTTGCTGCTGCATAAGACGTAACATATTGACGAAGTGTTTTGCAGTCAGAAAGAATGACTTGTTTTGGAAATTGCGTTCGATGAGGATTCAACTGAGAATACATCCGTAATCAATAACACTCAACTACGTCAGCAACATAAGTGGAGGACGACTGAAATGGACATACGCCCGTATGAAATATGCATATCTCATAATGCCTCACTTATCCTCCACAGAATATTCAAAGCACAACTGCATAATCCTGATTACATTATTTCTTGCCACATATTTGTTTTTAGACGTTGATAACATTTCTTCAATCATTTTGTATGGCTCGAGGCGGTTCCATATTACTTACAAGCGAGAGAATGCTATCCCGTAGTTTATTTACCGACGCACTCAAAACGTTGCCTGACCTCTTCAAATAAGAAAATATAACCCCACTCTTGTTATTATAATCCATGGAAGCTTCTCACAGAATAAGTGTAACGGAACCATTTAGGCATTTGGCTCACAGGATTCATGATGCCCTTGATTTGACACACAAAGTGAAGGGCAAACGAAAGATTATGACAAAAATTGTCTGAGCTGGCTTACTGCTTGTATGATGAAACTGATAGTTTCAAGCACTTTGAAGGTGAAATTCGTCACTTTAGAGCGTGAAAGTCTTGAACGTTCAACTCGAATTAGCGAAGAAGGATATCGTTTACCTTTTTCGACAATCGTGCAGTCGAGAGAAATAACATTTTCAAGAGTGTTTTAAATACATCAAATTCATCTCAGCAAACGATTCTATGATGAATGTACGCATAAGACATGCTTGTCTGCGATAGCTGCATATGTCACCACAGAATTCTAACAATGGTCCGCGCTCTCTAATTAGACAAATTCTGAGGAGATTTTTTGAATGAACTGAGGGGTGTGTGTTTGTATATGCAAAGCATATTCTGTCAGCAAATCAATCGAGCAGTTAATCATCTATTCATCCATCATTTGCATGTGTCATTTGATCGGTGCTGTCATGATACGCGGTAACATCATGTTACCAAGGAAAGCTTTTTTAATTTTGTGTGCTTCATTGACACTGCTGTGATTTGGTGCATTTGTTGTACATTGATTTTTGTGCGAAAATGAGAAAGTCCATCACATCTTCAACTGACACAGCAAGAGAAACTTAATATTTGGCGTTGTAAAATTGTTAAATTTCCCCAAACGGAAACATGATACATGAGATTCGAGCACACTTAGTTGAACGAAAAAAAGAAACGTCTATAATTAAACACTAACTATTTTCCGTGATTCACTAAAGTAATATTAATGAGAATGTTGCATTTAGTGTATCGCGAGGACGGAAAAAAATCAGGGACGAAATGTTGCAGTTGAGATACAGTTGGCTGGAGAAGAATCGGGACGGGGTCCCCGAAATTCTCCTATCCCCACAGTACACTAGTTCAATTAGAGATTTGTGTTCTTTGAGTGTCCATTTCTAAAAGTGAAAAAATTGAAAAGTGTTACCTGTTTTGCTTGAATCAATGTACAAATCAATCAGCAGTATACCTGGCGTCACCAGGAACAACACTTGTTAGATCACTGAATACCTCTCGTTAGTGTCAAAAAACAGATTACATCACAACAAGTGCTAAAGGTGATTAAAAAACATTGGCAGCTAGGCGCCAAAATCCAATTCTGTGCGCAACAATTAAAGGAGGAAAGGATAACTTTAGGGTTTCCTTTACGATAAATGTTTGAGGTGTTCCAAAATTAAGTTACAAAACAATACCACATGCATAATTAATAAAACTATGCAAGTCATGTGAACACTGAAAACAAATTGTTGATTAGAGATGGGTGAGGAACAGATAAATTATTCAATAAATCATCAAACTGATAAACAAAATCAGTTCAGTTGTAAACATGAAATGCAAACATATGAAAGTATCAAGTTCCCTATAGTGCGCGGTACTAGGTTTTTTTGGACTAATGACAATAGGCGTAATGAAATTGGGCCTAAAGGACATTTGGCCTAATGAGCGTTCGAGAGTATTAGCCCAAAGCATACACGAGTTGTCCAAATGCTTTAGCCCTTCTTTCGAAATTTCTTGCGGAAAGTTCTTTCATAATATATTCATAGAATAATTGTACACTCAGCATCAGTAATTTTCTTGGTTCTGACCAAAAACGGCTTTAAACAGTGAATCGCTGATTACCTTTGGATGCTTATTCCTGATAGGTGCAAAAGGAAATGCAGCACGTGATCACTCGAGAAGTTTTCTTCAGAAGCATGCTCTCTGCGCAAGCGACTTGCTGGGCGACATAATGTGGGTTACGTGATCATCATGCGCTGATCAAATGCCCCGTGCCATTTCTCGACGATGCTTAAGGTCATTGTGACATTTTTCTTACAAATTCCACAATTTTTGGGCAAAAATGGCTGCCTTTTCCGCACTCTCTGCACAGCTCCAATCCATAAGGATTCAATCGGATAACGACACGAATGCGAGTGCTTGGATACATTCCACTACCATCAACTTGGAGATATTCCACTAGCTACTGATACCCAAACCTTGAATCCTTTTCCACGTACATTGAACGATGTGAAATAAACAGTCAATGATTTGAGCACATGGAAAATTCGTTCTCACAGCGTTCATGGCTGCCCTCTCGAAATCTAAATTATTATTATAGTTGCACTTGTCACAGCTTACAGGAACTCCTTCTGTTTGTTAAAGATGTTGGTTGTTCCTCAGGCGGGCAAAAACCTCCATTTCCTGGCTTACAATTGAACACCTAACGGAAAAGACACTCAATTTAATCGTTCTCGGCCATACTCGCCTGCAACAAATGACTATCGGCGTTGAAAGCAGAACAAACGACAAGAAGCTTAACTGAAGACATTCGCTTAACCACGAATAATATTTTATTAATGGAGCAGTAAATGAGTAAGTGCTGAATGAATGAATGTAAATGGAAGATGCATCCGAGCATAACACTGTCACCTTGATTCGATCGTCAATCGAATAAAAATATGCATTTTTTACTTTCAGAAATGACTTGTCAAATGAATGACAATGCTCGACATTCATTTAACTTCTATGCCAGCCATCGGCAACTCTGGCCCGGGGGACAAAATTATACCGTTTCCAATGATATCTGGCCCGTTAGATGAAATTGAGAATCTGATTCTAAACAAGTCTGTTCAGTCACAAATGTTTCATAAGTTCTTCAATACATTGGCTGACTTTGTCTCTCTAGAACGTTGGGGATTGATTGAAAGAAACTAATAGTTGGTGTTCTTTTGTTTTGATGAAACACCGTTGTGATAGTGTATTTTCCACTCACTATCAGATATCTAAAGGCGGCTCGCACCTGGAGACGCTCCTTTTTATCCTGTTTCCTGAGTATCTCTACGTCGCCTACGCCTGTGCAAAAATCAGTCTGAAGTAGTCACAATTATTTGGTAAGTTCTTAAATATATTCGCTGGCATCGTCCCTCATGAGCTGTAAGAATTGATTGAGCTCTTTCGTACCACAGAAAAGATCATGCATCAAGATGCATTTCAGCACTGTGTGTGCAAAATTCACAATCAAATTCATTATGAACTGATCACTTAATGAGTAAAATTGCTGCATTCATGAAGATTAGGTATCAGTAAAACATAGTGGCATTTGTCGCAACAAAAGCAATCATCAATTCATTCAGGGTCATTGAAGTCATCATGTGATTCGCTTTTTCACTTCTAAAAACACAGTTGGTCATCTATTCTGAGGTATTCACACGCGAGGATACGATGAAAAGTGGAATGAAGGCAAGGAAAGAGTAAGTAATGAATTTCAGTGTTTCATTTGGAATAAGACGCCGAATAAGACGATCAAGCACAGCACAGTAATTAAAGAGTACAATCTATTCACATCATTGCACATGATCTGATACGCATATAGATAGCATGTAGCATGACATAGGCATCTGGTAGGCGCTGATGTAAATGTTCTAAACAAACGGTACGGTTCATTGAAATGTTCTATTCATAGATCATGTTTTCTGTCGTTGTTCTCATGCGTTCAGTCGGTTTATTCGTTTATGAACCATGGCGATCTGTATGATTTGTGCTCGGTCGTAACAGTGAATGTCTTTGCGTGGCTAATAAAGGCATTTCGCTGGGCGACTAACCAATGAGAGCGAGATATCCAGCAAAACGATTTGCTATCATGAGTACTCAAAATGAGTTCGAGCGAAAACTGTTGATCAGTTTAGGAACAATTTCAGCTAGCACTTTTCAGACTTTTGATTGCGATCGCCAACAGTGCTGTTAAAGTTGAAATCTGCGAATCTTTCTAAAAACATATTACTATCACAAGTGCCACACGTAATAGTGCAGTGCTTCCCACGCTCAAGAGCTCCATTATCCTCTTCGATGGTCTAATAGGTCATCATTACCACCCCTCCCCCTCTCCGTCCCCTACAGGGACTTAATACTTCCATTTGAAAACAACAACGTGCCTAAGTGCTTCATTCATAAATATGAAGACAATAATTTTCAATTTAGAATTCCACACCATCCACCACAGCGTAATACATATTTGTCACAAATCAAATAGCTGTGGCACAAATGAGCAATTACCTCGTTGAAAAACATTCATTTACGAACCAAAAGTCCTACTATATGCACTGATTAAAAAGCTCACAAAAACTTTTCAGTGCCATCGAAGAATAATATTTTATGAATTCAGAAATATTTGCTCGTCTCGCACCAAACCATTGATCCTTTTTGCAGCACCAAAGAATTCAATCATTTCCTTCCGCTCGTGAGAAGCGATATCAGCCAATGTGTTAAAGAACATAAGGAATACTCGTGGCTACTTCAAACTGATTTTTTTTCTAGGTGTAGACGAACTAAATTTAGAAAATAGGATAAACAAGAGTGTTGTCATGAGTGAACCGCATTCAGATACCTGAGTGAAAAAACGCCATCACAATGACGTTCCATCATAACATAAGAAGTGCACGAAATATTGGTATGCCGACCTCCTCAATTCTCATCCTTACACCTTACGGGAGGTAATTTACCCCTTATGAGAGCCGCTCTAATTATGGGAGTCGTTCATGTTGAACGAGGGTTTGTGCTGAAAGTTATGCAGCGAAAAAAATGTAGCGAGTGGTGAAGAAATTCAAGAAGCGTGAGTTTCAGTGATCATTTTCTGTCCATGAATGATATTCATTTGCACTGATTTTCATCTTTGTGCATTTGTGCAGTTCGAATGGAGGAGAATTCACAAGTACCCAAACTGATGCATAATGCTTAGTGGAAATGCACTTCGAAACGAACACATTAGTATTTTAATGCTTACTACATTTTGAAATTGATGTGTTTCCGGATTTGCGCATAGCATTTGGTCCGTTGGGATTATCGTGACCTTCAATCGGTGATTAATGATAACGAGTGTGCATATCACTATCATCATTCATTTGCTTTGAACAACAAAAGTTTAGACGAGATTGTTTCTGAGTCAATACACATTTCAGCGGATTTTTCCGTTCCTAAAGTAACTCGTCAGTTGCACTACAAAAATCTATTGTTTTGTTAGTCCAAAGATAATTAATGTAGAAGATGACTGCTGAAAGGGTTCAGTTGGTGGTGTCTTTGTCTGAACAAGTCAGTGAGCTAGATGATGGATGATGGAGGAGGTAGATCAATACATTGCATAGCATTTGTGACCTTTCACCTTATATTCGTTCATATAGCTGCCATATTTGCATAAGGAATACGCAGTAAGGATGTTGTTTCCTCACTGCATTCAGTATGTTTGTAACATCTTCGCAGTAATGCAACTAAAGCAACGTTTTTTGGAGTAATGATTGATATTGTATTGTAGATGTAAACGCATATTTATGCGCGTATTGTAATCGTATATTATTCAGAATCAGTTAAGTTGACGTTTTACAGTCGTGCTCATCGACATTTTTCAACAGTACTCCCACTGCCAATTTACTCATTTGTTTCATAGGAGTGATTTGTTATAGCTGTGTATCAGGCTTTGTTTTTGCTTTGCCTATGAAGATCTAGGTAAGAATTGATTGCACTTGTCCTCGTCGTTCTCCACTTCTTTCCCCTCGCTGCTTTGAAAGAAACTTCTATGCTTTAATATGGCAAAATATGAAATTCTACATATAAATTACTTACAGAGATGGGAGCAATATATGTTTAGTAATCATCAGTGCCATTTTTAATTCTAAACTTGAACAACAATGATTATTTTTGTGTTTAATTGATGACAGCTGTCGTTTCGTGGTAATTTTCATTAAGCGCAGTGCACATACGAGTGTGCATCCGTGTTGTTTAGGATACGCTTGTGATTTATTTTGATATTTAGAATTCTCTGTGTATCACTCTTCATTCACTTTCACAGTGCGATTTGCGTATACACTTTGTCATTTTTAACCCCGATGCTAAATGACAGTGAAGTTAAGGGTTGAACCTAACCTAAGCGAGCTTCAGCTTTTGAATGCAGTGCTTTCTATTCATCACGAATGCGCCTTCTCCAAATAGATGGCGTTGAGTGCTGAGTTGATGAATTGAATGAATTTTCGTTCTGGACGTGATGATTTATTAGATTTATTCGTTGTTCCATCAAATCCTTTTTTTAGAACTTTTTCTTTTGATTCTCTGAACTAAGTACATTGGATTTGAAGTAAGGAGTTCACTTCAGATGAGAACGAACAATTCAGCACAATTGTTGAAAAACCAGTTTTTGATGGGTCTAAATGGAAATGAACCTTTGCGATAATCTGTTTTTTTGCGACATTGTACATTTGATTGTATCAAGTTTTTTCAAATGGACACACATCCCCATTTGTAGAGGATTTGACTTTTTTTGACTTTCTGCACCTTTTGTTCGTTTTTTTTTGGATTGAGTTTAGTTTTTGCTTTTGATCGGACAACTTTACTCTCTCTAGATCGGCCGTTTGATTTCTTGTTTGATGACAAATCACGAATTTTCAACAAGTGGCTGCACTATCCAAATCGAAACTAATTGCTAATTGCAATATGATGGACAAAATCCTGCGGTGGAAATAATGATAGTATTGATAACGGTGATAGTAACAGTAACAATAATAACAACTGTGAAAGTGGTGTTGATAACGGTGCTCTTTTTAGTTGTGCTAGCAATCGCAATGTTCAAACTGATTGAAAGTATGGAGAAGTTAATAAAAGTATTGAAGCGTTTTAATCACTCGTCTCCGTAAATCTTTTTGTCATTTTAATTCAGAATCTGATTAACAAAGTGGACATAAAAAACGTAAACAAGTTTTTCGTGAAATATTTTCTGTGAAGAACGATTACCTGACGCCATTCAATTAGGCAAAATCTAGTTGAAACCTTTATAATTTGCAAATTTTCAATATTGAATCTAAAAGCAATTTTTATTTCGTAAAATTTTGGTTCTATCAAGTGGCACTACATTATGGGTAACATTCGACACTATTCAGCAGCTCTTTTCGTCATTGACTCACCATTTTTAAGGTTAGTAAATGATTTGTGGGATTGATCGATCATTTCTCAATGAATTGCTCAGAAAAGAAATTATCGTTGTTTTGGCGAAAGAATCGGTGAAACAATCAGAAGACGGATGTTTGGGTCAACAAACGAAAGATTTAAATGTCCCTTGAAAATATCATCGGAACGACGACAGCTATGAATTTCTTAATACCACGGATGCTTGGTGTATTCATAGAACTTTTTATTCACGTCACTCAAATTCTCCACTACGGATGGGTTCTGTTCGAAATGTGGATGATAATGGATATGCAGATGTGCGATTCGTTCATATTTTGTCACATTTGCATAACAGCATTCGTCGTTTGAGAAATGTGCATGCGACGCGCTATTATTTATGATCTGAATATTAATGATCTTCGCATTTACGTAGATCGATTTTCGTAGAAGCTAATAAACGCAATCGATATGGTAAGTGCGAAATTGCATATGAAAGTATTTCCTTATTGCGGTTCTATCCTATTCCCTCATTTCGAATTTTTAAAAGAAGAGTTTGAAATTCACGGAAAGTGATCTAATCGTTTAGTTATTGAACGCTATATCGAGATGAAATTTGCATGGATTCTTAGTAGTTTGTTTTTAGATAGCATATTCATACGCATATTGAGCACTTTCTTAAAATGCGTAAGGCTGTACATTTCATCGAGACAGAGATCCGCTGATTGAGATCCAGTAATTATCAGCCAAATTTATTATCAATAGTATGAATAAATAAGAAGCTGAGCACATGCATGGAATGCTTGTTAGCAGTTGAGGCTAATGAATTTTTTTATAATAAATGCTGATGGATGTTCGGATGCTTTCTTTTTGTCGAAAGGATGTGCACAAAAATCGCAAAAATGCTGAAATAAAACGTTGAAAGCAATATATTGATGGATTGTTAAAGATGGTGTTAGTTTATCCCTTCAGCAAACAGCTCGTTTCCAGTTGTGTCATTGATTAAATGCTTACCATGCAAAGCATTTCCTCGAAGCGGTGATATCAGTGCTGATGAATCGTAAATGATATGATCATAAATGCTGGTGAACCCTTAGATGCTGTTATCGCAATCGAGATTCGGACTCAATAAGGTGATAGTGTATGCGGTCGTTCTCCGCTCTGCGACTGCCAGTCGATGATTGATTCTTCCATATCATTCACATCCATGCCCCCACCCCTTCCCCTTCCCTCCCCAACGTTAATGCTCATTGGTCACTCCGAAATGCCTTCATGCACATTTCTTCTGCAGCAAAAACTCTTAAAATTCATCAAGTACTTTTCACGTGTTATTCCGAGTTGGTTCAGTTCGTTCTGTCATCAATGTTGTGCACGTAACATCCGAGTAACATCGAATCCAATGTCAGTTTCAAGACAAATCATTCTCCTTTTCTTCAGTCGAGAATAAAACGTCATGGCAACATCGATTGCTGAGGATTACATCTGCATTTTGTATTCAGATTCCGCATGCCCAGTCGAATATTACATTCTTCTAGCAACATCACAACTGTCATTCGTTAATTGACATCATACTGAACTTAAGATATGCTTTGTGATAGGTATCTATCAGAGGATTATTAAGCTTCAGTGGTGTAGTGCAATCCAACTAAAATTACACCGATTCAGCCACTTGAATGAATCCAATAAAACATGAAGTTTGACATCACATAAAATCTAATTTTCAAGTGAAACATATTAAAGATCTGTTGAATGCAGTCGAGTAATCGTCTCATATTACTCTTATAAATATGAGTTCGGCACCTGTTTGATGCTTGACTGCAATATTCCCACTGCGTTCTGCAGGTTCGAAACGATTTGTCGGCATATACAAAGATCGTACGCAGACGTTTGTTGATGCCGACATTTGCATAAATTATTTAGTAATCTTTGAATGTGATAGACGAGTGTTTAATACTCGCATGGAAGGTGACACTGATCACCAAAATGGCTTTCTTCGGCAATTTTTTCGGCCTTCGAAGCAACAGATTTTCAGTTATGTCAATTACTTATGTTGAGTGATAGAATATAAGTATTTATATATTTCGAGCAGGTATTTTTCGAGGGCAAACATGCTTTGTATAATGATTATTATAGTTACTGTTTCACATGATCGCTCGTTTATTCCCCTTTTATTGCCAATGAACATAATAGAATGATATTCATTACGCAATATTTGCTATAATATTTACATAACATTACTATGTACGGGTATTCCACTATAATTACTTATATTATTTCATGATAAGATCGTTAAAACAGGTGCACCCATCAATCATAACCAAGTCATTCATACATCATTTGAATAAGTGAATAAATATTCCGCTGAACTTTTTCGATGCAAGTGCTTTACATACTTGCACACATTCTCTGCAAAAGATTGATGTTCAGACGTATAATCGCGTGAATGTGCAGATGTCGCTTCCATGACATACAATAAATTGCAAGATATATACGTCCTCATGAGGAACTGCAGGCGATTATCTGTATACGAACATAATCTATCGATTATTTTTGTTAGGCTTGGCCCAAAAAATTTTGCAACCACTATTTCATTTTTGGATAGCACTTAATACATGAATTGTCGTTCATGTTAGCGAATAATTCAGCCGGAACTTCTCAGCCATCTCATAAATTGACATTTACAGGGTCCCAGTCATTTCTGTTCGTAAGTTCACATCGTTAACATGCATCCCGATCAGTGAAAAACGAACAGATTTATTAAACGATCTATGTGTATGCCCTCTCACTAGAAAAATTCAGTGGTTTGCTTCCTCATCGTAAACACTTTGGGTGGATTTACTTTAGTGTGTGACGATAAAGTGTATTGGATTTTTAGATTTGAAAAGCCAATTATTTCGAGCGATCAACCCTTTTGGTCTCATTTCCTATGAAATGCATCTTTGAAAGTGTTTGGAGTGTGCAACATCAATCTCGATTCGTTTTTTTTGCAACGACTCATCGTCATAACCGCCAACCACGCGTCTCATTCTCTGCTGCGTTGCCTAGTGTCGTTATCTAAAATTTTATCACTGAACGATACTTTTGAAAGAACAATATAACAATCTGTTTAGCATCAATTTTAACACATCTTTATTCGCATTTCTTACTTCTCTGCATTTATTTTCATTCTCATCGATGCTTTTGACTGTTTCGTTTGCTTTTCTAATTTTTATGTTTGAGAAATTGTGATGAGTGATATGTAGTTAAGTATTAGTCGGATCGATACATACTCTTCATTCGGGTTAATTTTCATTCAAAATTTCTTGCCGTAAAACTTTAATCATTATCAGTCATGAACTTCAGTAGTGTTTCTCAAACAGAGGGATATTTTTGAGTCTCTACAATTGCTTGACAAACTTTTTCAGTTGTTTCATCCGTTCACAACAAGGATAACAAAACCTCTCATTGATCAGTTTGATTCGCTGAGCTCATAAAAAGTGTTCCTGTGCAGGCAAAATTACCAGCTGATGTGTGTTCCTGAAGAGTGTATGTTAACACTACCTACAATCACCAAAACTGCCTTCACTAACCATTTATTCGATAAATTTCTACCACTAAAAGTTCAATTCAGAGTGTTGTTATGTCTTAAATTGCCTGCTAACACAATGAATTGTTACGTGAACTCCTCGCGTCATCAGCTCTAGATGAGATTGGAAGACTCGTAATAGCTGATCGAGTTTCTGCTGATTCTGGGTCAACTTTGGAATCTTTGTTCAGAAGTATTATATTTCCCTATACGTTACGATGTGTATTCTAATTGCATGTAACTATTAAATTTCTAATTTTGATCACAGGCCATATAATAGCAACAATCGAATCTGTTGACGTGTCAATGGCTATGCACAGTTGGACATCAAAAATGCCATCAAGTTGTTATGCTCGGACACAAAACGGTATTTTACACGGAATGTGCCACTCGCAAAGTGCGATTGACTGTCATTTGTTACAGCCACAATTCTGTTATTGCAATTGTAACGAGAGAAGAGCTCGAAGGCAAGTGCACGAAGTTCACCGAAATACGCCAACATTAAACTACCTTCTTGCTAACATAAGCTGGGATCACCCTTGTAATGTTGCTTTGCACGCATTACAGCAATTTTCTCACTTCAATCAGATGGATGATTACCGCTTAGAAAGATTTGTGTATATTTTTTTTGCATTTTGCTTGCTGCTTTTTTGTTGACGTTGTGGGTGAACAAAGGACATTAATTTATTGAATTATTGTTCTTATCGAATTGCTTGGCAAGGAACGCTTCGTTTGTTTACTGGTAAGATAATCGTTTGCGAGCATTTTGATTTGCTGAAATTTTGCACATCCATTGAATTTCAGCAGTTCGAACGCAAATAGGTCTTTCGTGTTTCGACTGAAGTGTGTTTAAAAAATACATTGCATAAGTATTTTCTCTTGATTTCATAATCAAGCTCGCTTAGCCGAAGCAAAATTCATCTTCATTTTCGTGTTTCTAATATCATCGAGAAAACTGTAACGATATAGAATGGAATGATGATTTATGCATAATTCAAATTCGGTTGACAAGCCGTTGTTGTGAACTCAAGTGGAGCTGACGAGCTGAACTGGCGTGAGTTGTTACTCAGCTCTTTGAACTCTGGTGCATGAATTTTCCTCTCTCTTGAATCCTAATATAGGATGTTTAACATATCCTATATAGAGATGCGAAATCAGCTGGTAACACCTCAAAGTATGTGCAGCCAATTAGGCACTCTCAACTTCCTCTGCAATGATGAACCCTTGTGAATGTAGTCGAGTGTTTGTAACTCAATCTAAACTTGAAAATACTTGAGCTCATTATCAACGGTGTTTTGGCAGGTTTGAATGAATGTGCACAACTTATATGACAACAACAAATCAGGATAACATCACTGTATATGTTCACGTTTAGAATGCGATCACAGACACAATGGCAATTTTGTGTGGTCATGAGTACAAGTATTTGAACGAGAACAAGATTCCTCGAAAGTTTTATTTTTCGTATCTCTGCGAATCAATGAACTGACCAGTAGATTATTTTTGTTTCCCTAATTTCTGAATTTAAGTGCTTCGCTTTACTATGCCCTATTTCTGTATTCGAAATGCATTGAAACTCCAATTTTGCAAATTTGGCTTCTCAAATCGAATCAATTCAGCATTTAAGAGTAATACAGGTAGTTCGTGGAACAGAAACATCACTATTTATAACAGTGATGTTTCTGTTCCAACCAAGGTGTTCCGTTACTGTTCTGTTCAGTGGAACAGAACAGAACATTTCCAAAAAGGGACACGCGGAATAGAATAGAAACATCACCAAGGTACACATTCACATTGTTCAGTTCATCTAAAAAATTAGTATGGTGCTGAGTCATTCTGAGACGCAAAATGGCCATTGTGATTTGATATGACGAGGGAATGAATGTTTACAGCAATATCTCATTTACGCATGTTATCGACCTTCATTTTCATATCTTACCTGCCTATCCTCTGCCAGTCATGGCTGTCGTCCATTTGTTTCTACATCCGTTGATGTTTCAACTGGAAAACTGTCACCAATTTCAGAACTACTTCAGTCATTTAATTCCCTTCTTGACATTTTTGCTGATACAGTGCTGATCTCTTCGTGTGATTCATTCTGTTTATTAATCGATAATCTGATTTTGCTCTAAAACAATTTTGCTGATTCTGAGCGCTTTCCATTGTTTTATTCATTGGTCGTTTCGATTTTTTTCACATTGAATACTGAATGAATGAAGTGAATGAATAATTTTGAGAAGGACATTGAGTCGTTCAGAAAGGAAATGAAATAGAGCAGTCTGAAATACTTATTTATGTTGGTTTATTGTTTGAGGAATGAGTGCTTTGATGATCGCTTT
This sequence comes from Anisakis pegreffii, assembly GCA_035041965.1. Classification (NCBI taxonomy): domain Eukaryota; kingdom Metazoa; phylum Nematoda; class Chromadorea; order Rhabditida; family Anisakidae; genus Anisakis; species Anisakis pegreffii. The sequence goes on along the minus strand of JAPYMA010000122.1, from coordinate 110,951 downwards.
AAAACGAATCGTTAAATAAATCACATTTCCCCTATTTCACTTCTTTTGAATCACTTCGAATCATTTCTTCGGAATATTTCGTTCAGTTTTAAAGTGAGTAATAAGTAGGACTATCACACCGAAATGATCCACCAAATGATCCGATTCTCAACAAACCAAAAAAACAACTCTTATTTATAAGCTTCCAAAATCGTTAATCCAAATGTGCATCTATCACTAGTTTATGTTGAATTGTTCAAATGCCGAACTCACGATCAGTTGCATAAATAATGTTTATACTAGTAATATTCCGCTCAATTATTCTATCTGCACATATCGAACAAGGAAAACGATCTATTTATATATGTTGTTTGCAGATTGAATCACGTTTTCATTAATTAATTTTTAATTATATTTTTTGTTTCGTTGAAACTGTTCGTTTACGTGTGCATTTATGCTGGTATCTGTTTGATCGCGACGGCTCATAACGTATCAGGACAATCCATATATTCGCCTCTCACTCGCCTCAACTGCCTTCTTGAAATCAATTATCCAGTAGGCAGGTGTTCCGAGTGGCAACTGCGCGAGCGGTCATTGTCCACTGGCAGTCATCTGCGAGACAGTTGTTCAAGGTGGAATTCACCTAGATCCATTTAATTTACAGCTGATTTTAGGATATTATACCAGAGGTCATATTCTCGGTGATATTTAACTGTGATATGTTTTGAGTGAATAATTCTATTCGGGTAAAGAGAAGGAGTATGAGCGCATTATCGTGCGTAATTTTAATATGCAAACGAAGCAGTTGACAAGGTCAACTTTTTTGAATGGGAAAACTTGCTCGCTGCTTGCTTTCCGTTCAATTAACGACCAATTTTCTTGTAACGGAATAGTGAAAAAATTCTTTCCCATCGGTAGTAATGAATTTTTTGAAAAAAAAACATTTTCGAACTGAAGGACAAACGAAATGTTCACATATTTTCCTATTTGTATGAGACATTTTCCACTCCTCCATGTTGATGTCACTTTGCTCTTTGACATCTGCTCTGTGAGATATTTCTTCTTGCTGATCAAAAATTCTCCTCCCATTCGACTTTTGCACCTTTCTGTTGATATTGTTGGCGTTCACGGTACCGGGACATTTTGCCTAAAGACGTTTTGCCTAAGGACAGTTTGCCTAAGGGTGTTTTGCCTATTAGGCAAAATATTCATTAAGAAACCGTACGTTAGGCTGATTATTCTCACGATTAGTGTCTCAAATTCTTGAAACTTTCGATAGTTTTTGACAAAGAGTTGATCCCGTTAATCGACAGCTACTTGAAGGTGATCATAAAAGCACTTCTCCAGTTTTTTTCTCAAACTCACAGTTTTTGAAGCATTTTTTGATCTAGTAACACCAACTCATTGAATTGCATCGCATTCATTTATCGATTCCAAATTCAAATTTTGTTTGCGTTCAGTAAGGAGATCATCTGCACATATATCCTTCGAGGAGAACTCCTCTAACTAACCATAACAGCGCGACTAGCATATTACAGTTTATTTCGATAATGTGGACGGTTGTTAAGTTATACTTTTTGTATGAGAGTTCTTAAGGAGTCTAAAATTATTCAGAATGGAAAGTGTTATATGAGATGAGGTATTGAATGATTTTGAACGAATTCATTTGGCGACCGCATATATTCTCATTGTCATTTAGTGCAGACTTGTAAACATAAAACAATTGTGCATTTTGAAGAACAATCCGAAAATTGATCAATGCAGAGAATGCGTTTAAAGTTCGATTTAACGCATTTCAAACTGAGCTTTGGTCTTATCTACTCAAAAGATGTTAAATACTTTTCAACTGTAACTCGTATGCAGAAGGCATATTACACTGATTACCAAAATTCGTTGTATAATGTTCTCAAAGTGTGAATTAGAATGTTCAGCTTCGCGCAATATTTTGACGAGTTGAGCAGTTGATGAAGTTTCTCATTACATACCTCTCTCAGTACTCAAACTTTCGATGTCACTTAATCACTAATGAATTCTCAGCTCATACAGACACATTATTGCGACTGCGTATTCAAGGATGCGAAACATTCAACGATATTGTTCAGTTGTTCATTCAAAAATAATTCGCTGAATTTTCCACCGTTTCCCGAATTATTTTCTTGTTTCAAAGTTATTCTTTAATTCCTTCAAAAATTCATTCATTCGTGATCAAATACTGAGTTTTCGTTTCCAAAATGAGTTATAACATTTATAGTTTGGTCATATTGAACATCACTTAACTCAGACTAAAAAGCAGTTCAAATTAATTACTGCATTCCAAAATTAATTCGCTTCGATTTTTGTTTCAAGGGCAGTGCATGTTCTGAAGAATCCACTGTAAATTTAATTATACAAACATTTTTTCCATGCTTAAATAGATGGTATAAAATTCATTTGCGAAATATCTGAAGTTGTCCCAATGAATGGATTAAAAGTTTCTGCGATGGAATTATGGAGTCAAGTATAATTTGAGTTATTTATCGTGTCTTTGAGTGCGGACTCCTCAGTTCGGTCCAATCAAAGTTTGTTAAGAATCAGATTTCATCATGTGAATTCTTGATGTTATTTGCTAACTAAAGGAACTATTACTTCATCGAACTGCTGCACTGCTCCTTACTTTAGTGAGCAACGGTGCAATGCACTACGCCAGTTCAGTTCGTTTACAATCGACATCAAATTTAATTATCTCCTCTTCACTGCGTTTTTCGTTTCCTCAGATGCGCAACAAATTGAATCAATGAAATACTTCAGTAGTGTTTAAAAATGTCTTGAATACAAACGATCCTATGCCTTCATAAAACAACTCTTACAACTACTGTCAGGTAAGACAGTTCCCTCGAGATTGAAATGTTTCAAAAATGAAGCTTTCAAAACTCTCCGCATTCCTTGCGCTTCTCATCAGCGATGTGCATTGAAATTTGTCGATTTTTGTCAAGAACTGAACAATTTTAAGTCTTTAGAAAACTTCATTTCATTACATCATTCCAGTTTGAAAATTTCCGTTTCATCTCGGATCTCGGATAGCAAGAAATTATGATCTGGATGAAACAATACGTTTGATTTTGTTTGTGTTTATGAAATTCCGTTCACCATCTGTTATGTGTCCATTCTTAATGAGATCAACGTATCTATGTTCGTGCTTATTGAGGGATTATGCATCCGATGAACATCGTAATTGTTCGTTTAACACTCACGTTCAACCTTGCACTACCACTCGAAACACGTTAGGTTGCAGCTATAACAACCATTATACCATCCCTCATTCCTGCTTCCATTCGAATTTTTTTCAATGAATAAACCGACATCAAACGCACCGATCTGATTATCAATTAATATTTTGTTGTTTATATGCTGTTCAATAAATCAAGCATTTTATAGTCTTTTAATTCCTGTCATAGAATGCGCACTGTCCTTAGTGATCGTAAAATGAGAGTGGAAATCTTTCGACTAGGATGAGGCGTTGTGCTTTTAATGGCATTCACACAAATGATAAGCGCTCCTGTCCTTCTCTGCAATGTTATGATAAATGACTGAGCGATTTATAATAATCTCAGTGTCAGTTGTTGAATATTCAGGGTGGTGGTGGTGATGGTTTTTTGAATGAAGATGTGTAATCGGATATATGCATCGCAATGAGATGAGATCGGTGGTCCTCATTTCGTAATATGTTCCAGTTGGATGATTGACAGTTAAGATTCTATTACGTATTGCAATCTATCGTTTGGAATGCTTTAAGTGTTGGGTGCGTTCCTTATAGAGAATGCTTACTTCTTATTGACTTGAAAGTCTAAATGCATTTGATATAATGACACCCCTTCTCTCCCAATACCTTAAAAGCTATGCATACTTGAATGCTGGGGAGTTTGTTCACATGATCAATGCAAAGTAACACTTATCTGACATTTTGTAGGCAATAAAATACATCAATATGACGGTGAGAACTGCTTTTAAATTACTTTTCGGTACCAAATAGTATCAAAATGCGCCATCTTTTCAGCAAATATATCATGCGAGCTAACCAAAACCAATCTTTTTGCGAATTCATCGAGGAAGGGAAATTCCATGACTGCGTCAGTAGGGTGTTCAAAATAGACGAGAAAGGTCGTGAGTGTAGCTTCTCTGCGGGGAATGCAATTATATGCAATGAAATTATGATTTGATGAATAATGATTGTGCTCTCTGATATTGCATTACATTTGACCCACACTCGTGATAATTGAATCATAAGTGACTCGGCATGACTATATGAATTGCATAAATAAAGCATGTTCACATGATGCTTAGCGTAACACTTTCATTTCATTCCCATACCATCATTGAAGCTGTTCGGCCATTTCATTCCGTTCAATTCCTGATAGCATCTAATGAATCAGATGAGAATTTCACTTCTCTTTCCCCGTTTCAGACGAATAGATGCGTTCTTCAATTCTCATTCGATTGCACATGCTCAGCAAAATGAACGCTTCAAACAATGATAAATTCGGAGTGTAAAATAATGTGAATGAAGGATCAGTCGAGAAATGCAAAGAATTAGTGAATTTATTTCACGTTGAAGAATTCATTTCAAGTCACAGTTGGTAAAAGTTGTACTTTTGAAATTGTTGATTTGAAAGTGAATCCATCTAATGAAATACTGCATCTTGCCCCATTAAGCTTTTGATGCGGAGTGTAGTTCATCAAACTAATGATAAATTCAGTGCGAATAAAAACCACAAATACAATGTTACTCTGAGCATTCCAATGCAAACTGTTTTTTCAAAAACGGTACTTTCAGTCAACTGTAAATGACAACTTGAGCGATTCCATGCGTAAGCTCTCTGCAAAAATCCCATGAGTATCGATTTCTGCGCAATTCATCTTCTAACATCTCTGCAAAATCCCAATTAGGAATCTCATTAAATATTTCATTCGTTGTGCAACGACTGTGAGGAAGTGAGGGATTGATTATATAAATCCATAGATGACTCTGGTATTAAGATAATATCGAATAATAAAGGAGGAAGAATAACAAATACTAACTATAAATATAGAATACTAAATAAAGGAGTTAGCTCGCAACACAAAATAATGACATCAATCCACAAACATTCGTTTAATCACGCCATTGGTTAATCGAATTCTAATTGAGAGCGTTCAATAAAACTCGCATGCATTCGACTTGATGTGGATGGCGAATTTTTTGTATTGACAATGAATAAATTGTGTTTGAATGGTGAAAGCATGGTTCATTTATGTGGTACTGCTTGAAATGAAATACTTGTGAATACGGATCAATGGAATCCTAATCGTTTAATAATAACAACAACGAAAAAGTGAATAGTTCCAATAAAACAAAGCTATATGAATTGATTAATTAATTTGATTTTTCATGGAACTAATGAATAAGGTTTCACAAAAGTGCATAGGTATTATTGAGATGGAAGGAATCGAACTGAATAATGCAATCTATAACATAATAGCACATATAAGCTAGGTTTAGTATTCGCTAGCTTTAGCGTATGCATATCGAGTAGCACAAATATCCATATGGATGAATGAATGAAACTGCATGCTGCCTTCCTTCATTCGTCGAATGAGTAGTACATACACAACATCAACGTACAGCTTCAGTTTTCCTTTTATTCATTCGTTTTACTGCAACATCGAAACTAATCGTTCACTCATTGTGAGTAGTTCAGTAAGCTCTGTTGCTGATGTGTGCTCGAGCGTTCTTCATTTGCCGCTCATGCTCTCGACCTTATCACCATCACCATATTCAGCAGCAGCAGCAGTCATATGTCTCTAAACCAAGTATGAACCCTACAAAAAATCTCAATTCCATCTCTCCGACATCATCGTTACGGTTAGTTCAGAAAAAAAATCATCGTATCATGTCTGTCTCTTCAAAATTACCTCACTTCTACTCCTTTTGTCAGCGCTTCACATCCTTCATTTTGTCGCCAGCTTACTCTTCCATTAACCTTTCGTTATGATAATATATCAAAAAAAGCACTTACTGAAAATGATCACTTATCAATTAATCAGTACGTTCTTTTTGTGGCCGTTTTCTCATGCTCGTTAATCATTAGAGATTTGTTCCAAAAGTTGAGATCATTCCATTGTGATTTATGCACTGATTTCATCGTTTACGTAGACAGTGTGGTTTTCTAATGAAATTTTCTCTCATTTCTACAATATTCAATCGATTCATACTTTTTGGTGATAGTTGATGCAATTTCATTGTAACTTCCCTTCCATGGCAATAAATATAAACAATTTATTATTTTGCTTAATGATACAGATTCATGATCAGAAATATTCATGATTAATGATACGTGAATAATGTCGTTCAATTATTCATTTCTGGAAAGCGATTTAAATTCATGGCATGCTTTTCGAGAAAAAAGATTGTTGTTGGTGATTTAGCGTTTGAATCGGGAGAATTTTTTTTTTCGTTTTTTGATGGCGAAAAGCATTTGATAACGTTAGAACATCGCTTGCGCTTCGTTTTCTCATGATGCATTGCATATTCCCATTTCATAAATTTCGCTCTCACGTAACAACGTTTTCATCATCGCATTGAATTGTTGTTCTGATCGTCGAACTGCTCACAACACCTCCAAAAGCAAACAGCAACTGAAGTCGAATAACGTGCTCTTCGCTGAACCAACAGCGTTAGCATGCCTTGAAAATTCCGTTCAACCATTCCACACTTATTTTGATGAATTCTCATCGAACGGTTCTTGGAAATTTCCAATCTAGAAAAGACACGGTGATCTTGTGGTGCCATCCTGTGATTTGTGTTCGCAATCGGGTGATCTTTTCAGCGAGCCGTTGTATTTGGAAGAAGGTCTTCTTGCTTCGTTTAACAATGAGTTTGTTGAATTTTACATCCAATATTCATGACTGCATCATATTTATTTAATTCATCCTGTTCAAACATTTCTAATTATTCCTAAATGCAATGCTCGTCTACGATCGCGAAACTGAAATTTGTTCTGTAATTTTTTGAAATTTTTTCTGTGAGCAGAGACAATGAATTTTCGAGTGAAGATGGTATCTTTTGAATAAATCTATTGAAAGGTGGTATATGCTATTCATCGATAATTAGAATGATTGCATTTTAATCGCTGTTGTTATTGTTGTTGTTGTTGTTGTTGGTATAGACACCAGTTAGGTGAGTAAAAGATCGGATTTGACCCAGCCAAGACTGCTGCAACTGGACAGGTTTACAGAACTAATTTTGGCCTCGTTCGTTGTTGAATGATGGTCATCGAGCAGTGTGTAAAATAACAATCATCCCATCCCGTTCACTCTGTTACTTATTCCATTACTGTAATAACAACAAGCCTTTAGCCTCTCATCACCATCACTATTAATTATGCCATAACACTGGCATTCATTGTTTCATCGGCATATTATTGTCCACTCCTGTTTCACTCATTGTTACAATTCATCTAAACTCACTGAAACATCACATACCTCAGCATACAGCACTTCCTCTCCTCCTCAGAGATCGATCTTCACTGTTGAATTTTATGATATTCACAGCAGATGTCAACATTTTATCCGACCTGCAGTTTCTCGTTAACTCTGAACACAGAATTCATTAATTCATTTCAGTTTTCATTTCCAGCCATCAGCATAAAAAAGATCGGTGCAGCAATTCATTTTGCCTGATGTTACTGCATTGATTGTTGATGAAGCCTTGTTTTTATATTATTGTACATATCAGGTTATTGTTACTGATATTCATGCTTCACAATGAGGCAATTGAAATCCGGTGATCCTTCCATCTGTTGAATTTTTTTCGTGAGGGCAAAATTTTTGTGACTGCAATGACCGCTTTCAATTCGTTAATTGTGAAACACATGTTTGTTTGAATGCATGTATTTTTTAAAAATTTAATTCTGAATTTGTTCCATTGGTCATACGATTACCCTTGATCAGCATGAAAGACTCGCATTAAATTGCACACTGCAGAGGATTCAGGTCATTTACTTCAGTTAAGCTCATCATTAGACAGACAAAAATTCTTTATGCAAGATTTATCCGCCGTCGATTTTGCCAATTTATTTCCATACGGGAACTTTTTAATTCAAACATTGTTTCTTAATTCAGTGCGCATTTATTCGTGATTTTGATTCATTGTTTGTTTTTATTGTTTAACGAAAGAGAGCGACGAGAAACACACTGAAAAGGTGTGCTCGTGAATGTGACAGCAATGTAAATTTTGCAACAATTGTTTCGTTTGATTGCGAAAATCTGTGCCATTCATTCCATCCTCCCCTTCATTTAACATCTTCTGCGTTTATGCTTCATAACGTTCAATTGTGTTCAATAGCTCGAAAGAGGTTCGTCTGCTATTTTCCACGAACAATATTTTATGGTGTCTTTCCTTCATTTAACTTAAATTCATGATTCTAGAATTTATTTTCGAATGTTCAGTGCACATTCCTGCAGCATTCTCTTCACACATTCATCTCTGAAATACTCTTACGTATCCGCATGGTAAAGCTTTTGTTTTTTTGTTCGGTCTCAGCTTTCATTCATCCATGCAACGTTGTCTTTTCGTTGATTCATGTTCATTCCAAGCACTATCCGGGATGGCTGAAAAGTTCCGTGATCCCATCGAATGACATCTAAAGTCTCCAAATTTTCGCTTTGCTAGTGATCAGTTCGAATACTTTCACGAATAGCTATTTTCAGATTTCCATAAATTTTGCAGTCCTTTCGTTTCTTGTAGGCTTTCTCAAAGGGAATTATTGCTAAACTTGTATTGCTGATGGTAACGAATTGATTTTCTTCTGAACAGCCTGTTCCTTCTTGAGATATTCATTCCCTTCTCATACTTGACCTGCAAATGCGTTCACGATGATGATCTCTGTATTTGTTAAATTATTCACATCTCATCTCTACACTCATTCGTTGCAACTATTTTTGTGTCTTTCTGCTGCTTCAATGCAAATTTCGTTTTTTGACACTGAGTTGCATTATTGAAAGCTGCATTGAAAAGTGGTGTCTCCGATGCTACTTTACTTCGTCATCGAGTGTTTCGATGAGCGCTCTGTTGATTTTTTATTTGCTTTTGCTGATGCTTATTGCTCAAGAAGCATGTTAATCTGAATCTATTCGTAATTATCTTTCCACGATTTGCATCTTCAAAATGAATGCCGAAGTGGGTATTTTCATGAATATCACTTTCACTCATTTCGAATAGTTGATTCAACATTCAGTTGAACTCAATACAGCCCTCAGTAATGTAATTTTCTCGACAGAACATACCAGCATCGCATGGGTTGAAATTTTTGATCTTGATATTTCATCGAAAATCAGGTAGCAACTTCATGGTCAATTAGGCGGTGGTTATTTCTTCGCTAGTTCCTTTGTATTTGTTTAGCAGGAGCTGATACAATTTGGTATTTGATGGTTGTAGAAGAACCAATCATCGTTGAAATTATTCGCAAGATATTGAATTATAAGAAGTCGAGATTAATTGTAAGTACTGTGTAATAACAGCAATAATAATAACAATAATAATAGTAAATAAAAATTTCCATGAATTTACTTTGATAGGATAACCATTAACGGATATTGCCTTGGTGAACATGATCATAATTATAATAATGCATTGCTGATTTAATGTCCATCACATCAAATTACAATTCTGCATATAAACACGCAAACGAATAATACATCCGTTACAAATCCATTTGTTCGTAATTTAATCTTCATTAGTATCGAATCAATCCACGAAAACATCTTTTCAAATGTGCTTCTCGTTGACATATTTCGTCAATTCATGCCATTTCGTTCCACGCCATTTCGTCAATCTCCATTTAGATTTTTAGATGGGACCAGCAAATTTAGTAGATTTCACGGATTCATCAAGACAATATCCGAATGTTCTTTTGTTATGGTTTAACCCTTTTCCATTTTTATCCATGTGTACTTGTGTGCAATATTACCATTCAGCTGTCAATAAAAACGCCGAATTTGTGCTCCATCAAATAACCCTTAATTTCTCAATTAATTTTAACGATGCTTTGATGAGCAATTATACTGATTAATGTTTGTGTTAGTCAGCATTTCGCGGCTCTCTTTCTGGTCAATCGTTTCGCAGTGGCAAAATTTACAAGACGGATAGTTGCACGCATTGAACAATTGAAAAATTGTGATTTGCTGCAGCCGAACTCATTTGCTTCAACACTTCAATGAATGTAACGATCACCTAAAAATGCCAACAAAACGTTTCACATTGGCCTGATTGATGCAATTACTTCCGTCTTTCCATTGAGATTATTCAAAAAGACTTGATGTAGATGCCAGAGTTGCTTTCAAATCATAAAGTTTATGTATCTTTAATGGTCTTTGCAAACTTTCGGCTTGACAACATCTTATCTAAAACAAAGTCTGTTTAGTGTATAATTACATTCCAATTGAATTCTCTTCGTTACTTAATTCAGCAGCTTTTGGCGTTGAAATGCAGCTAGCAGTTCTGAGCCAGTACCGCTGCCTGTTAATATTTTTCAAATAATTCCTTTCATCTGTTATTGTTTGCTTTTCTGTGTTATTTCACTCGTTATGCTACTTACCGCTGTTTGTTTGTTTTTTCATTTGTTCATGGAATCCGTAATTTTTACTGTTCCCGTTTGGAATAAATCCTCGAAGCATTTAGTTTTATTCGCCCATTTCAACGTTGATCGCTTTCTCACTCAACTTGCCAGCCAATCGCTTTTGCATTCTGATTTTACCTCGTGGCCAAATTAATTCCCTTTAGAAGGAGTCGTTATCTTAAGCAAAAATATGAAATGATCAAAGCTTAGCAGTTCCTCTGAGAAAGTATTGTTTACATTGATAATCCCAGTTAATTTGTTACAATCTAATATCGCTCTCTTTATCGATGACCACTGATTTGTGTGTTTCACATAGCATTTTCAAGTTCTAATGAATGTTACACAAGTAGTATGGATTCATAAGGATAGACTTATTATGGCATCGCGCGATGAAACGAATATTTATGTTGGTTGAGATCGATATGGAATTCATAGCACATCTATCAATTCTCTTAAATTTCACGACATTTTCCGGTTGTCAATTTTTTGTTATCGAATACTTTGATGGATGATCGATTTTCTGTTACAATTATATTTCGTGAAAATTTTCAGCGATATATTTCAATAGTCATTTATCATATTCCCATTGTGCGATCGTTAATATTCCTCTTTTTCTTATTTAATCGTTGTGCACTTTTGGTAGGTTTGTAGTTGCAAAAATTTGAAAAGTTCCAATTTTTTCCTACTATCGTTCCATCACCATTCATATTTTGTCGTCAGTAGTTCTTAGTTCATTCCGTATAGCTCTATTCAGTTGCGTTCAAGAAGCTGTGCGAATTGGATTCGGCCGATATCTTTCGTCAGCAATAACGTTAATTAATTTTACCATCTTTGAAAAATATCTTGCCAGTTTTACATTCTCGATTGCATTGTTGCCGTTTTTAAAGGGCTAACAACATCACAGAAGTGCACTTCGTTCATATCATTTAGATAAAGTCTAATCGGTTCTCATCCATCTTTAATCATCAAAGATGAAATATTTTCATTGCCGAGAGGCATTTGTTGCGCGAAGGAATATAGCATTTAATCAAATATTTGTCATATTCTAAATTCTGTTTTTTTCTAAATCTTTTTATTTAGACTTTTTCTAGTTTTTTTCTATTTTTTCTAAATTTTCAATATATACTATACGAAATCTAAAATTTACGCAAAAAATTCGAAATTCTAAATGCTATATGCTAAATTTGTTATATTCTTATATTCTGAATTGAAAGATTCTTATGTTTCAAGAGTGTTCCTAAACATTCTCATGTTATGCTCTGAACGAGTCATGCTCTTTCTGTTGCAGTATCAGTTTCATTACAATATTTTACAAGCGCACACCGCCATAAACATTGAATATTTGTTGATTGGTTTCTGTTGCGTCATTTCAGTTTTAGCATGTTCACTTAGGCTGCTCAATTTGTTAATTGACAAAGTGTCATTCTGGAACGAAGGAAAGCAGCGAAATTTCTCTGAACCGTTCTCATCACGTTTCAAGGACGGTTTTGTTTTGGAAGTGGTTAATAATATGATTACCATCAATCTCATCCTTCTCAGTAACATCATCTATTTGTGTTCATTGCTTGATCACTTCCCTTTACATTACCACTCAAGTTGTTATTATACCTCCAGTCTTTTCAACGTTAGCATTATAAGCAACGCAACTTTTGGAATCGGTCTCGAAACTCACACGAAAATCAGTTTCTTCAGATTATTTTATGCTCTCTCATCCTACAAACCGAATGATGAGTTGGCACGATACATCCGCCAATTGACTTTCATGTGTGCAATTCATCTGCCTGATCTTCTTCTGAAAAGAAAAAGTTTATGTGTTTACAAGGTTTTTGGCCGTTCAAGCCGATTGCAGTGTTGAGTGATCGATCGGAACAATCATTTTTGATCTTTGAGCTGAGCTTTTCAAAAGTTCTTCCGAGCTTTTCAAGAGCAGAGAACATTTTTGAAGCCTTCTCAGTTTGCACTAATTTAAAATTGTGCTGGCATTCATTTTAATATTGTTTCTGCTGATGGGACTATTGTTCCGAAAATTTCAAAATTCACTTCAGTTCGCCACTCTTGATGGATAAACGTTTATTGAAAGATACTGAGTACATTAGTTTCTGGATGATTTAAACGATTTTATTGGTTTCATCGAAGAGCAAATCGACAGTGCGACTGACCGAGTTCTTTAAAAACTTGATGAATGTTCGTTCGCAGATATCATTCCCTTGCGTGTAATCGTAGCGTTTTCGTGCACGTTTTATCGTAATCTGCATTGTAAAATAGCGCCGATGATTTTTTCCTAGAACTCTTGCATCAGCTTTATCTTTTGTTTGCTTTTGTGTTCCACCGAGAAAATTCGCATATTTTTATATTCGATTGGCAATAACGGCGATGCTAGCAATTATTGTGATTGTCTGCGGAATGTCCTTGATCAGTATGGCTTAGACTGTTTGTTCGTAAACGGATGCGTTGTGCTTTATTTTATGGAAAATGACTCTCGCGCAATCATTTCATCGCTCCTTTTCCTAATTCTTTATGAATATTTTATGGCTCAACAGAATGTCGCTATTATTTAGAACATTGTAACATGTATCCAGTCCTTTTGTGCGTTCTTCATTCCATGAATTGTGCATCATTCTTCCTCAAAGCATATCCCTTTTGCTTGCATTTTCAGTTGCTAGAACACCTTTCATTGTTCAATGAAACAAATTTCAGCGATGAGCCCGGGATGATCAGATTTGGCTCTGGCAGTTACAGCGTTCGCGATTCAGAGGGTCTCAACCCGGACAGTGTTGCTATACAGCCTTATCGAACAATCATTTGCACTGTGCAATTTCTTGATGACAGTGAACGCAACTTCGAAGTCGATGTGAGTTTTCACCATTGAATTGTTCGTTGTTCAGCAGTAATGATTATTCAACGCGTCTTACTTGCGATTCCTAATGAATACGTAGTGCATCACTGTTCTGATTCATCCACTGAAGCGTTGTACTTACAATTAGTAATATGTTATCGTTGCACATTACTTTCTTTGTTGCGTTTTAGAAGTAGCACTCTGAACTGAAATATGAACAGTTATCAATTGATTTCATGATTTAGTTTATAGTTCGATAACGATTTTAACTTTGCTGATGTTTTGCACGACTCAAGTTGATCAGTGAAATCACAACGCTGATGCATTTCAGTGTTTTATTCTATCGTCAATAGATCTTGTTCAATTCAAGCGAAGCGTTCTCTTGATTGATTATGTTTACATAGTGCTTGACCAGTATTATCGTTGTTAAGCGTTTGCATCCATTGATGCGATTGTTAGTACAATTACTCAGTGCTTGCTGGTTGTTTTGTTAGGAGGCAGGCAGGCAGCTTATGCTTCCACTGCATGCTTATGGTGGTAATAGATAGTCTTGATTGACAAAATGATAGTCTTCCATCTAATATGCATTCATTTTGGAATATCAAAAAGAGACATGCGCAAGAGCATATCGAAATTGAAGGCGAATCCATACGACGCATATTGATGACCACCGTCCCACGAGGATCTTTTTCGGTTTGACTCCCTAATGAGACAAATTTGCATGATCCGATCGATGCACATTACATTTATGGATGTAGAAGTTGAATTATTCTTCTGCATATGAACATCAATAAACAAGCTCGTTATTGCAATCTGATTGAAATCACCGAGCGATAAAACTATCTCGGCATCTACGATAAACCTCTTATCTAATGTGAATTTTCATCTCCGAAATAAATCGTGAAATGCATCCAATCTTATTAATGTTATTGGAGAGTTGGGAATTGAAAAAATAATAGTTCGAAACGAGAATGAAAACTATGGGGTATTTATCTAACCAACTGTGCTTGCCTTTATTTGCGCAGCTTTGAGTGGTAATTTGTATTTGATTTTGATTATGGATTCTAGGATGAAATACGATAATGTTGGATCAAATAACATTGTGCTGGGGAAAGTTTGCACCTATCGGATATCACTCATTTGTTATGCATAAATCCTTCTCGTCCGTTCTTGAACGAGAAAAATAGTCAGTTCTGGAATCATCTCGTAGTTCTATGGAGATACTCATTTCATTGGAATGGTGTTGATTTTAACCAAATCACGATAGAAATGACAGCACTATTCTTGAGTGTAGTTGAAGCCAGTCTGGAAAACTTGTAACCAATATACCACAAAATACAAAAGAGTATAGAGTCCCATGTACCACAAAATGAGTATAGACCTATCGAGTATGTCCCATGGACAAATGATTTGAGCATGAAATTTCAGTTCAGTTTGTTACGGTTTTCTTAATCTAGTATATATTTGGTTATTACATAAAATACTCGACTGAACCCTCCTCGATGTGAAAAAGTGTCGTTTTGCTGGGCTGAAATTCTCTTCTAGTCATGGTTCAATTTGACAGTGGCTGATAGGCTCTGTTCATTTACTTATGTCACGGAACAGCAAAATGTTCTTCTGCAACAGTTTATCTTGAAAATACAGTTCAGTGAGACTATCGGTCATATTCCAGCACATAATGAGTAACTCTTTTTCAGCGACATGCAAGAGGTCAAGCTTTGCTGGACAAGGTCTTTGAGCATCTTGAGTTGGTCGAGAAAGATTATTTTGGTCTGCAGTTTTTTTGTGTGCTCGATCCTAGTCAGTCAGGCATCAAGGTAATGACTTTCTAACTTCGAGTTTGGTCTCGTGCTGTTCAGCTTATTTGCAGTTTTTATAGCTCTATTGGTGTGCCATTGAGGTTTCATTGAGTTGATGAAATGAATTGCACCAACAGTAATCTATAAACCGTTTGCGTTTACTACTACTTGGCATTGAATCTGCTTGGTGCAGGGAAAGCTGTTGTCTTATCGAGGAATTGAAATTCCCTTACTTCTTGAATTAAAAAATGCTGTGAGAGTTATTTTTCAGAGATGGCTCGATCCCACAAAATCCATACGGAAGCAAATGATCTGTAAGAATTTATGTCATTTCGTTATAATCAATTGTTCCTTTACGGCACTTTTAGTTTTCATTATTTAATTGCTTCATTCAACGTTCGTTTCAGAACGAATCACTCAATCATCTCGAATTCGTTTTGCTGCATATCATTTGATATAATCGTTTTTCAGTTTTTCTCCTTATTCTTCGATTCCTATCATCTAAATTAATCATATTTACATGATAATGTTGAACTAATGCAAAAATTGTGGAATATCCCGTCAAAATTTTTATCAAAATGCCTTATTCTCGCATAAAGTGTGATTCATTCGTTCGTAGAAAAGTGAACTGCTCAGTATTGAGGTATATGTGTTCCAATTTCCCTTATAAGCATTGTGTGCTTTTCAGATCCTCCGTATCGGCTCTTCTTCAGGGTTAAATTCTATGTCAACGATCCAGCAAAATTGGTTGAGGAATACACTCGGTAAGAGATTAGCGATTGTTTTCAATGTTAATTTTCGTGAACTGATTATCACATATGACAACACATCGCTTACACTCACTCTGAGCTGGTCTTTAAACATGTCAAGAAATGACACGCTAACATCTCTTGAAACAACAGTTGCTTCTTTTCAGTTATCATGTGTTCTTGCAACTCAGGAAGGACTTAATCGAAGGAAGATTAGCGTGTCCTGAAGGTACAGCTGCCCTCCTCGGCAGCTATGCTGCCCAATGTGAGTTTACGCATATTTATGCACGGAATATTCCACCGATGTTTATCAGTCCACTCTGTTGTTCCACCTTAAATTTATTTTAGTGCAACGCTATGATTGAATGATTCCTACTGATTCATCTATCTTATTCGGACTGTTTTTTTTTTCAGCCGAATTCGGTGATTATAGTCCAGAGGATCACGGCCCTGACTATTTGAATGGATTTCAAATTATACCTGGTCAGAGTGAAAATTTCATCAAGAACGTTGCTGAGTTGCACAAACTGCACAAAGGCCAGAGCCCAGCTGAAGCCGAGTTCAACTTCTTAGAACACGTAAAAAAACTCGAACTTTACGGTGTGGATCTTTATCCTGCGAAGGTGAATTGTTCTTCGATTGAGTCACTATATGTGATGGTCACCTAACTCCCGACCTGTTTTTACTTAATCTACCACCATAAAACACAATTTTTTTCATACGCCATTCGTTCACTAATTTGCTGCAAGCAAAAAGTGTTCATTCACTAAAAAATTATTCATTTAACCATTGAGTATATTAACCAATATTCTCACTAAATATCACGATGATGTTGTATCGTCAAACTTCTTTCTTTCCTAGTTATGCTGCGAATATGTTAAACAATGCTGACGGAAAATTATCCATCCAATGCTTCACTTTGTTGTTTTGCGTCTATATTAAATTCGAAAAATTATTGAAGGAATCTGGCGATAATGCGATTGGTGTCGGGGTCAGTAGCTGCGGGGTTTTGGTATTTCGATCGGGACGTCGCGAGGCACTCTATCCGTGGTCATCGATCATGAAGTTGTCATTCAAAAAGAAATTATTCAGTGTCTATATGCGCACCCTCAACGAAGATAATGTAGGTTCATTGTTTCGCCACTTCCACTCGCCCAATATTATTCCAATTGACCCTTTCCACTGTTCTCTGTACTAATATCGTAATTTACTTGCGAATGCAGTTGTGATCAATTTGATGCAAATCGTTGCTTCTGGCTTAGAAATCGCAATTATGAATTTGCTCTTTAAGCACTTCTGAAATAACAGATTGATGATGATCAGCGTTCTAATTGTAAGAGCAGCGTTCTCCGAGAGAAGACGACGGTCACTGTTTTCAGTTGACTAGTTTCTTGCATATGCATCCGTTGCCGTTTGTGTACATAACCGACGGAACGTTTAGGTAGAAGAAGACACGGTAATGTTATTCAACATACAAAGTCCTGAAAGCTGTAAGGCATTATGGAAGAGTTGCATAGAACATCACACTTTCTTCCGCCTCATTGTACCGCCAGCCATACCACCGAAGTCAATTTTCTCGATTGGAAGTCGCTTTCGATACAGGTCGCTTTTGTGTGTTTTTCGGCTTTTTTCTCTTACATCCATCTGACTGCTCATTTTTTGCGAAATTCGATACTGCGAGCTATTAGGGCAGTGTTGGCGCTACTCCTTTCCGCGTTTGTTCCTCCTATGAAAGTAGATTTATACTTAGCGTTATCGTCAACATAATGAATGTTACTAGATTCAGTTCGATTGTTTCGTTCTGGCATAATGCGAAAATCTCTCACGATCTTCTCTTACTTTTCTTCATTTCTGTTCTCCCACTTTTTTTTCTCCTCAGTTCTCGTAATGTATAAGATTCACGGGAATAATGGTTGAAAAACTAAATGTTTGCTACCGAGAAATTCGGATGCTTATTGTTATGTGCATGTGAAGTTGGAAAAGAAATACGTTGCTTTCTTGCAATTAGTGTGCATCAGTCAGTGAGTATATGCTGTGCAGCAGAGAATGGTATTGATAGCTGATCAGACAGAAGGCTGATGCCTTAGCTGTTGACATGCAAAGAGAATCGCTAAACAAATATTAATTCAGTTCAATGCTTTTCTTCCATCGCAATATTCCGTGCGATTCTTTACACTGACTGCAAATCTAACGCACTTTTCATCTCTGTATTTCCTTGTAACAACTGAGGAAGGTTAAGTAAAGAACTGAATCGTGATCACTGATATTTTTAAAGTGGATATTATCCTAAAGGAAATATCCGCGAAATTTTTCGAATAATTGCTGCCTTACTGAGGTCATTAATCTGCGTTTTGAGATGAAATGAGTGTTGCATATTTTGCAAAGGTTTTCTGCAATCGTTATGTTTCGTGCCATTTTATTTTATTTTCCATCTCTGTTTTGGTTGAGGAGAAAAAAAAACCGAGTATTTGATAAAGGAATGGAGAATGAATTTTGATGATGTGAAATTGTATGGTTACTTGAGTTCGCATAGAATTAAGTTGTTCAATTGAATGCTTTTTATGAGTGTTTGAGTAGATTGTAGAATTTAATATTCAGTTGTTATTTTAAATACAAACTCCTTGTTACCATCATCGACACCATCATTGTTATTGTTATTATTATTGTTTTTATTCGTGTTATTACCGTTGTTATTTTATTATTATTGTTCTTGTTATTACTTTTTTTCAATTTTTGTTATTACTGCTACGATTGTTACCATCGGTGTAGTAGCTCACGTCGCAAGGAACCAAGGTAACTTTCCGATTTCTTTGAAACGATTGTTACCATTATTCCACTTCAAGACAATCGATACAGGTCATATTTGTCAGTGCGTATTCATATTGTGATCGTCGTGCAATTTAGTGGTTTGAGAAGAATTTTCGATGAACTCTATCAATTTATCCGTTGAGTTATTTCACACTTAGCATCAGCTGATGCTTTCTCATAGCACAAACTGTTTCTTAGCACAGAGGCCATTTTTTTCGGTGAAATTCTCTTTTTAACAAGCCCTTTCGACAGATTGCCTATGCAGCGTTATTTCCATTCGTTGTGTTGACGCATAATTCCAAACATGACTGACTGAATTGTTGGGCAGAAATGAAATTCACTTTCGTATCTGATGCTCATATGCGATGCTGCAAGTTTTCACTTTCGCTGTGTAAATTCGTGATTGCTCGTCATGCAGTCTTTTGACTGAATCATGATCAGCCGAATGTGTTTGGACGATAATTAACGTTCCGTTAATGTGAGAAATAATGTTCAATTTTTCAACGTGAAAATTTTCAACGTAAAATAATTTTCAACGTGAAAACGATAATGATAAATGGTAACAAAT
Organism: Anisakis pegreffii; assembly: GCA_035041965.1. Taxonomy (NCBI): domain Eukaryota; kingdom Metazoa; phylum Nematoda; class Chromadorea; order Rhabditida; family Anisakidae; genus Anisakis; species Anisakis pegreffii. The sequence goes on along the minus strand of JAPYMA010000122.1, from coordinate 91,581 downwards.
GATAATGATAATTGTCTGTGAGCAAACAGCTGAAAATTTTCAACGTTTTCGCATTTCTTGCAAAAACGTTATTATTATTTCGCTTGACTGCTAACTTGATCAACTGCAAATTTCAATTGAAATGTTACATGTCATTCAGTGTGTGGATGTTTCGCTCATCTTAAGAATCTTGCAATTCATCTCTTCTTCTCCCTTCCCCTTCCAGCTGATGTTGCCGTTTGCTCTTGTGCTTTCCAACTAGGCTCGCTCTCATTTTCTGAAGAACTCAAAACGAAAAGTTTCCCTTATAAAAGCTTCGTTACTGTCTGTAACGCCGAGCCTTCTGAAAGTAAACTTTACCTTTAAAACTTCACGTTTTGCATTCAATACAGATTGTGAATAAGAAAGATGATGTTCTTCTTATCAGTGCCAGACCCATTCTCTGATATTTGACTACTGCATACATCCTAATACCAGACACACCAAGTTCAAGCACTCAGCAATCAAGACATGCAAAAGATACTGAACATTCATATTGAAGCACAGCGTTGATCAAAACTTCGACGGTTGATCTCACTATCGCTGCTGTGTTGCATTCATGGTCGCCATTTTTCAATGGAAGAACTTATGGAATTAATAAGAGTTTCTGTGAACCGTAAGCTGATTACGGTAATTGTTGTGGGCGCTTGCGGTAAAATTTAGTATGAGGAGATTTTTACGTAGCCGTCCTTCATCAGTGAAAAGTTTTCATATGGATCGATCATTTTGTCTTCAGTGACAGTCGACTGAAGACTTAGTCATTCAGGTGAACAGCCTGAATGAACAGTTCGAAATATTTACCTGCATGAAAGTTGAAGTGAGTGCAAATAATGATTTGATCAGTAGCTTGTTGATCAGGTGCCGGATTGAATTTCAGGACATATTTCGCTAGGGGATTTTTGACTCTTAAAAGTTCCTATGATATCACAAATGATTGAATATTTCCGGATGTTTTATTTTATTTTTCGAGAGTTTTTTTCTGATCGTAGTGAAATTGTTTTCTTAGAGGTTCGTGAGAACTTACATTGAAAATTTTTTCGAATGAATAGTGCAAAGATCTTCGTCGAAGTGGGGGACTGAATGTAGTGAGCACGAGATTACTTGGTTTGTTTGTATTTGTATTACGTTTCATTGATTCATCTGCTGCTCATTTATCTGTTTTGTCTGTCGCCAACGTGTAAAGGTGATTATGTTGTGACTCGCTTCGGTGGTGACTCAAATGACTACAATTCGTTTATTCACTACAAACGTCGTTTATTATGCAATACCGAGGTCTAACTATTCCGTCATACCAATAAGCTTCATTATTACTGTTCACAGCTCATCGCTAATTCTGCGAGCACTTTCAGCGCTTCGATAGCTTTCGGCATTTGTCAAGCTATGAAAACGATTCCGTCGTGGCTGAACGCCTAGCTGTTTCAGAATACCTATCCTTTCAAATGCTGTTTAATTCTAGTTTTTTCAAAACGCCGCGTTAAACATGATTCCTCAGCCTAAGCTGATCTCATGATACAATCTTCCCTGATGTTTTCAATAGTACGATCGCCGAAAAAAGTCGGTTCAAACGTGCTGAATTCCAGCATTACAGAAGCTTCTAATCAGATTCTCTGAGCAGTGTGGATAAGTAAGTGAAATTAGGTGTACATATGATAGTATTGTGATTAAAACAACCTAAAACTAAAAAATTACTCTAACAGTAGGTTTATATGTGATAATTTTATGTGATAATTACATCTTTATGTGATAGTTTCCGTTTGAATTCTTCCGTTCCTCGATATGATCAGCCTCAGTGAAAAAAAAATATGTACGCAGTGAAATCTCCATTCCTTATTTTGCCTCTTCACCGCCATTCCTAATTATTATATTTGAATATAGATCTTGAACACTGAAGAGAGTAATCCACAAACCACACTGCGATCGTATTCATTGAGGTGTGGGCAATTGCTCCATTTGATGAATACACCATAATCTACTCCTTATTCTTAAGAACACAACGACGATCCTCCACGGAGATATATCCTTCATGCATAAGACGAATCTCAATTATGAGAGACCACTTCTAACTCCGAATAACCTCCGTTTCCTTCATTTCGTCGTCCTATTTCATCGTTTTTTCAGCTTCGCAATTAAACTACTCGATATTTTATCGCATTTTAATCATCCTCTTGAAAGGCTCTGTTCATATGACCAATCTTCAATTCACATTCGCATATTGCGATAGATCACAACTCATCTCACGCCGCTGTTTCCACATTTGTTTGTGAAGGCGCTTGTGCCATTCGAACGCTTTATTGATTCATACGAAAACTATTCGTGATCTGATAAGCACAATTGACAGCGATAAGCGAGTGATAAGAAAGAGTGTCAGTGTGCAGCTCGCCAGGAAGTCTGTTGCTGATTTCACTAAATTAGTTGAGATGATGTTGAATCTTGAACAATAGGTATTTGGCTGTCTCGTCGACTTTGGTAGTCTAGACGTGAAATTTTTATTTTAACACTAAATATTAGCTTAATTTTCCACGAGACGTTGCTTTTGATTGCTCATTGTGAAATTTTGTGGGTCATCCAGTTTTTGAGGCCAATTCTTTGGCATCACTAGCGATGCTACTCGATTTTATTGCTATTTTATGGGAATTAAATCCGTGATCACTCCCGGCAATCTGAATGCGATAAATCTTACTTCATTACATAGATTTTCATTCCTTAATTCCCACATGTTGTCTATTCAGTTGTCACAAATTTTGTGCACATATACACAAACACCTCCTTAAAATGTCGTTGTGTTATATTATACATTGTGTAATCAGCTTTGCAGCTGCTCTAATTGAATTCTAAAGTTTTCTTCACTGCAATAATTGTTATCTATTTTTGCTCCTTTCTTCCTCATGAAATTGAATTTTCAACGACCTTGATTGTCACCTTCTTTTGTTGCCAAAAATATTATCGTGCTAATTTTCTCGTTTTTCAAAGTTATATTTTTCAATCGTTTTCAGTTGTTCTCATTTAAATGAATGTATTGCCCATCGCCCTCACCGTTACATTGTGATTCTCGTGGATGGCAGTCATAGTCACAATTGTGCCATCTACGAATCAAAATTCATTGTTTTGCTTAACCTGAAACGTGAACTTTGAATTGTTGAATTGAAAGCGCCTTTTGCAAAATTATAGTGTCACTGCCGTTTTTTAGATATTTTTCAAAGCGATATGAAAAAGTTATGCCTTTTTGTAAAGTTGAAATATCTAGATCGGATTAACTATTTTCTGAATATCGTTTCAAATAGTACGACCTTGAATTCAGGTTAAAACGATTATTTGTCTGGTTTGGATGAACGAACTGAAAAACATTTAGACTCTCGCCTGAAAATGCCGCAGACGACAAATATCAGTTTAAAAATAATTTTTTGCGGTGTTGAATCACCCGGTCACTAAGTAGGCTTTATTCGAGATTCGTTCATTAATAATGCCGTCAACCAAAATTTCCGTTAAGATCTCTTGAGTCAGTGTCGTTAAGCATTCAGAACACTTGAAATAACATGAGTTCTTCAAAATCCCCCCAATGTTCCATTTCGTGTCGGTAATTCTTACTGCTAATTTGATCGTTGCTTGCATTCGATCCTATGGAATTCAGCTAATCGAAATGCTCAGTTCTTTTATCACACTTTCGATTAAATCATTTGATCATACAATAAGTGATTGTTTGTAATTCAGTGTGATCATGTGATATCATTTTCATTGTACTGATATACTGCGCGATGGAAATTACGATTATCTGAATGCGTGAAATCGTTTTTTGTGCACACCTTAATTAATTCTGTTATAGTTACTGCAGTATGCACAACTCATGGAAGAATCTACTCGAACTGATTGATAATGAGTGAGTTGGTGATTTGTATCAAAGGAAATTTGTAACCGTTCATCGAACAATCGCACATACATTATCGCAATACTTTGTTGTCCATTCATGATAGCGACTCACAATTTAAGCAGGTGTCACTGACAGTGAGATTCATTTTATGCCATCATTTTCAGCTGATTCGATTCAGACATTTCGTTTGATTGCATCTTTCTGAAGTGCCTTTGAACCGTCTGCAAAACTTGTTTGTTCTTTTCCATTTCTATGCCATCCGATGATAGGTTCACGATTGATTTGCTGGAAAAAGAAATATTTTTCTCGAGCACAATAAGCGAATATTTTCTGTTGTATTCGTTCAAGATGCGGTCTCGTACAAGAGATAAAATATCCGAATTATATCCGCAATCAGCTGAATCTGTGGCGTGGGCATGTCAGCAGACGTTACGGATTTTTGAAAAAAGGATGTTACTCACTCACTGCTCACGACGCAGTCAGAAATTTTCCAGCTGTTCACGTGCTCATGTTTGTCTTCGGTATCATTAAGCTTTGTTGAATCATCCACGCCAAAATTACTGCTGCGTCTCTCCACAAACATTCTGCATATATGACACTCGTTAGCTGAGTAATGCATTCGATGCCTATAATCTGGTCATGTCAAAATACTTACTGAAAATGTAAACGGTGCAACCTATCGAAACATGTTTTGTCATATTAAAACCGCTAATCTTTGCGATGATTCGTAAACTCGCCCGGATTAGTTCGAAAGCTTATTTCATCGAATAACGAATATGAGTAGTAATCTGACGGGACCATTCGATCAGACTTACTATACTATTATATTTCGTGACAGCTGTGCGCATCCTATTTTGTTTCATACTGAGATGAATTTCGCCCCATTGCAATCCCTTTTAATATTCTCTTCTTTTTTTCCCATGTCTAGAGTTAATTTTCATATATTTGGCTGGAATTTTCGTCTGATTTGAAATTGTTCCATCCGAAATTGTAATTGGTTTCATTCCATTCTATTCCTAATTCATTGCTTTTGTGACACTTATTTATTCGACTCATTTCTATGTTAAGGATTATCTCCTCAAATAGGTTTTTCGCTTCTTTTTCATCAGTCTTAAACGTTTCTTTCTTGTGCCTTCACCTATTCAATCCTCTCTAGTAGATCAGAGTTCTTAAGGAACCAGTCCAGTAAGATTCCGTTAAATTTTTCCACGAATGTCTTCAGTATTCGCAGCATCTATACAAGTGTTCATGATTCGTTTTCTCTCCCACATAATTTTTCTCGTTCGCTCCCTTTACGTGATCAGTGCGATAGTCTTTTCTGTCGTTTTCGGTGTCATTGCATAACGCGAACTAATAGTTGCGAATAGCAGTTTTCATCTCTGAAATTTTGCCATCAAATTCAGTAGTAATGCTGCAAGTTTCTTGCCGAGTAGTTCGTTTGCGAGATTTATGGATTGGAATATTGCAAGATGTAAATTTAACAAATTTGCTCCCATAGTAAATGTACTGCGGTTTCTGCTTTAACCGCATATTTTAGCCGTATACATTGGAACATCGATCAGGAATTCTCGCAAGACAATAGTAGAGTTCATTTCCCCCCCCCCCTCTGAGACCAGGAATAAATAATCCGTAGTTCATCCAGAAAATTCATCCAAGAACTTATCTGTAACTTTTATGAAGCCTCTCTCCTAAAAATCTCGAAAAGATGAGCAGTTGAAATCAGATGCGTTCCTCAATCTTTCGATGGCATTTGCCAATTACGAATTCACTGAAACGATCTAACGAAAGTGCTTGCAGTGGTCGAACGGAATATCAGAGTATGGAGGAGATGCGTCGTCGTGCACGGGTCGAACGAACTTTTCAAAGGTAAATAACGTTACTCAGAATCGTTATACTGAATGCCGCATCAGTGCGCAATGCTCCCATGTAAAAATCCTCTCGTAAGTATGATCACTAGTGGATTGTTCCCAAGAAAGTTTCTCAAATCAACAACATTGTGCATGCGATGGATAATTCACCTCTGCAATGGATAATTAATTCTCAATGAAATGAACTGAGTAATGTAATGTGTTAGTAAGACATTCGAATATTGACTGATAATTGCTGAATGGCATTCACTGAATGAGTACATGCCGGTAATGAATGGTAATAATGTGATGATAATGAGGAAGGTAAAATATGGTGATGGTAATTTTGAGGGTTAACTTTATTCGTGCACTTTTTACTGGAACCAAAATTGAAATGAACTTCATGTAATATTTGTTCCTCATCAGCAACCGTGTTGCAACAACAATCATCAATTTCAGTTCTAATTTCTGCTCTTTGCCGTGGTTGTTCATCAGTTTGCTAGATTATTAGGGCTGGTAGTGATAGTTTTGTTTTTTGTGAACAGATCAGCATTCTAGTAGTTTTTCCAATTGTATCATTGAGAAATTGCAATGAGTTCCTTTAGGTTCATTTAATAGCGACATTTCATTTCCACTCCTAAGTGGGAATGTCCATAATACCAGTCTACGAAGTAACGCTTCTCGTTTTGCAGGCATGGCAGTCGAGGGTCACGCGCCACTATAACTGGAACGTGCTCAACCTCTAGGACACACACTCCGTCTAATATTACCACGGTTTCACCAGATCTCACCTCCAGACTGTTCAGGTTTGATGTCATTCACATTATTCTTTACCTATCCTTCGTCCTTTCAGCACATTTTTCAGCAGATTCGGTTTCATTTAATTGATAACAAATTTATTAGTGTGGAATGTAGTGAATTCATAACACTGTCAGTTGACAATTTGATCTGTCGTAATGATCGTTATTAGGGAGGTGCTGTAAATGAGTGCTTCTTATCTGCTTTTTATTGTTCTGCCGCACACATCTAGCCTCTCAAACACCAAATTTGACCCATCCCCACTCTCACGGTGTTATTGTTCGTAAACTATTTCTTCATCTTACAGAACTATTTTTTGAACTCATTCAGTTTCATTTGTATTCGTTATATCAAGCCATTGAATTCTGTTGAATAATTCCATTTGCGGCTTGAAGAACATTTCTGTGAATTTTTGGTTTCAATGGAAAGAGAAATACAAAGTTTTTATTTGTTATTTGTCGAGTGTTCAATTGTTAGCTGTGAATAAGTGTTATTTCCGTTGTTCTTTCTTTTGAATTCCATCTCGGTTGGATTACTCAACAAATTGCCATTTTTGATATTTCATTTATTATTTTCACAATTCATCAAGCGCTTTTCAAATTCTTTTCAGCCGTGCTCAGTTTCTTAAAATCGGCATTTCGTCACCAGAAACTGCAGTTCTAATCAGTCAAATATTCTCTTGTATCACAATTTATTGTTAATTTCTTTTGTTGTTCATTTAAGAACTATTTATGGCTCAACGTAATTTCTGCGTTTAACTCTCCACATTTCTGATGAGTTGTTTGCATCTATCGGATTATTTCCGTTTATACTTTCATTCAGATTGCGGTTGAGATATGCCCGCATAGTTTGAGCGACACTTTTTATTCATTCGCATCGAAATTAGCTCGTTTACATTCAGAATGCTTCTCAAAATTGCAACCAATCGGAAACATCGTGCAGAAAACCGCTTGAGTAGCTTTTTTTGTGCGTTTAATGAAACGAGATAAATGTCTCTCTTGATTCGATTCTATATTTTTGATTCGATTGTGATTTATCATTCTCACAAAAGATTGTGATTGAGATTTCGTCTTTCTCTTTCAGCAAGCTTTTCGTGGATTAATGATATATGCACCAGTTCACGCTATCGCTTTTTTGTCTCAGCAAAAGCCCTTCTCTATTGCACCATCCTCTCTTATGTTTCCTTCGAAAGCGGCTATTTCGTCTGCATTATAATTTTTTCAGCACAGGATGGCCACGCAGTGGTCATCGCAGAACTTACTTCGACAACTTTCAAATTCTTCGTTCTTTCCGTTATCTTCCATGACCAACAAAGATTTCTTGATTCTTGCTTGTTTTGCATAATGATGAAAATGCAAAACAAATTTCTGTTTCAAGGCACAACTTCAAGTTGCATCAGTCAGTGCATGTGCATTCGAATGTTTCGCGTCGCTTCTAAATAAATGCTTCGAAATGCTTCTTTCTCCGACATGATTGTTTATTGCACTCTTCTCTGCTTTATCTCTGTCAGCTTAGTGTGTTTTTTTTTTCATCAGTCGTTCGCAAATGTGGTATCGCAAGTGGTTACCGCGCAAGAGATCAACCGTTACATTCGTCTCGTCTGAACAACCACCTCAGTCACTCGATCGCAAGATACACTCCTCCAACTCATCGCTAGCGTTACCGTCCTCTGACGGCACAGATGATTCAGCAACGAGTCTCAAATTGCCTCTACAATCGTCAACTTCTGAAAAGAAATCTGATAGCAGCCCGTCACCGAGAAGGTTTGTAAAATTGAATACAATGCATGCATGGAAACTGTTCGTCAGTTATTCGACGACATCAGTGTGAGGGATGTGAAATGCTTTGAGCATGCTATCTGTTTATTTCAGAATTCTTTGTCCAATTTCAGAACTCCGTTTGCCCAACTCTATACAAGAATACAACAGCTTCTGAATCTTACGATTTTGCATTGTTGAAAGTGTTCTGGTATATTGTGACGTCGATTTTCATTGATTACTCTTTTTTCGATTCGGATTTTAGTTTGTACAAAAATCTTACCGAAAAACTTCGAAATTAGAATTTCGTCGATGTTTTTCTGTTCAAAATCTGCGACTTTCAAATCTTTCCAGTGCATGCATTTAACCTACTTGTTAATGATAACAATTTGCATTTAAATCAAATCAGCTTATCAGGTTTTCTATACTATCCTTCCGCAGAAGAGTCGTGAATGCATAATATGCACTCTTTTGTCATGGTTTTTATGCTAATTGCATAGTAAGTCCTTTACGTTAACGGTGCTCTTCCATTTCACGAAAATTCTCTTGAACTTGCTTTTTGTAATTTAAAAAAAACTTGTTTTCTAGTGTTTGCGGTGGCACCTATCTCGCTTCCCAACACTTCCGCAGTTTTTTCCCACTATCATCATTGGTTGGAACGCATTAAATGCCTATTGCGAATGAGTGTCAAGCCTGGTTGAAAAGTACCCGAATTCTTATCACGTCCTATGCATTTATCAGTCTTCGCCTTTCATTTGTTTTCCATTTCTCTGCTCTCAGTTCCTAGTTTTATTCAATGCATTTCCCATTGATTGTTCTAATTATATTTAGCATCGTTTAATTGAGTGTTTCTCAACTCTTCCGAAACTTGTTTTTTACCATTTACAGTCAATGTTTACTATCAACAATAAGGAAGTAGTCAAATAGTCACTGTTCAAAAATAACTCGATAAGAAGTGCTGATTGATTGAATCTGAGAATTCTCTTATCCTTTAGATTCTTCCGCATGTTTTCAGTGGATAGTGGTATTAAATGAAAACATAATCTGATTTAGAAAGGTTATCCCAATGTCCATCTATCATCACGTCAGATTTAACCTCTTTCTAGATATATTCCCATTTATCTACATCAACTCCTACCACATTTGTTTTTCGCTCTCACTTACACCTCCTCATTAACCTTGTCTATATGTGAACCCTTCTTTGTCTCCAACATCTGTCATGTCCAACGACTACTCGCAAAGTCGATGATACTGATCGTCGCTATTGACAGTCGGTCAAGAGCGTCTCTCTTTTGATCAAGAGCGGCAACGTTCATTCATCCACTAACTGATTTCATATTGTACACATCAATATAAAGAATCTGATATTCTTTTATGTTACTTGCGACATTTATTCATTAAGCCATTAACAAAACTCTCAACGAGACTTAAGTGATTCACCTTGAATTACCGCTTACTTCTTCCATGTGAAAATGATGCGGAAGAGTTGTGTTGCCCACTTTTGAAATTATTATTTCAATGATTATTTCAAAAGTAATTAATCTTATGAAGTGAGTGCTTGTCGTGTAATGTTTCGTGTCATTTTGATGTGTTTATTTCTGCTGTATCGAGTAATAAGTCAGTACCAGAATTCTACTTGTATTCAGTACATTTTTCTCTTTAAAACATTCCACTAAATTTCTTGCATTAAACCATTCCATTCGTTTGATATAAATTTGATGTAGTTGATCGATCGGCCATCTGATTTAACGGCAGTTTTTTCATGAGTTGACAGCTGAAAGTTGAGGGTGCATGTGATATCTATTAGTTCGTGCAAACATCAATTTGCTTTCTTTCGTCAATTTCTGATTGATGAGTGATAGTTTATGGTTAGCGATAGCGCTCTTTCCACACTTCTCATACTCACATTTGTTTATATTTGTGACAGATGCAGGGCCTTAGGGATCATCGAAACCCTTTTGCTCGAAAATTCCGTATGGGTCAGTTGTTTCCAAGTGACCTTCTTAAATGTACTTGGGAATTTGTGCCATCAATTTATTGTTTAAACAAGTTTGCAGTTCACTCAGAAGGGAATGGTCCTGACAATCCCACCGTTCTTCTTCATTTAACTTATGAAAGCGATTGCTCACCACAAGTGGATTTATATCACCGCAGTATCAGATTATTATTTATAAGTTGCTGCAGTTCGAGGCTATTTTTTGTAATAAATTGTAAAATTTCAAATTTTTATTGCCCATTACCTAACATTCATCTTATACGTGGTGGAATGGATGCGTGCAGTTGTAGTGTTAATGAAAAAAATGAATTTGAACGAGCCGAGCCGAGCCGTTCTGACCATCCATCCAGTTCTGATATAATCTAATTTTTTGTGTTCGCCCTAAAAAGTGGGAGATGTGATGTAACGCGTGACATAGCACCCAATTCAGTTAATAACGACGCGATGCAAGTATCAGATAATGCTCTTCCGTTGTCCTTACATATCGATTATCGTGCGATAGAATGTTGGCGGTAAGGTAATTTTTTGAAAAGAAGTGTTCAGATGCATGAGAACGTGCAGTTAGTATTCTCGGGGACGGTTCAAAAACTGACACTGATTTTGGACACATCACTGGGAGGGATCGTTGCAAATAAGTGATGATTGATCGTGAACGAGACAATTTAAGGCGACATCTCGTAGAGAAGGTCATCTCTTCGATGAAACAGTTTTGTTTTGATTAAGATCTTCACATTAATTGTTGCACTGTTGTGTTCGTTCGCATTCACGCAAACACACAAAACATGTTGAGTTTCCTCTTTTACGTGGTGCTCTTTCCTTCTTTTTTGTTGAAATTTTCTATTCGTACCGATGAGTAATCTTTCGAAGTAATTGCAAATTCATTTTCAGTTTCAGCTGAATTTTTGCAGTGTTCCAAGACAATGATAGCTCATGAAATTTTGTTTACCCTTTCAAGTAACAGAAGTGATCAAATATGAGTGTAACCGAAGAGAAAACTTCTGAACGGCTCCAGTGACCTTTGAATTTTTTTCAATAACGAGATCCCATAAATTTTATTTATTCGCAAGATTCGCGTTCATTGGGTAGCAGTAAATAACAAGAGGAAATGTTTGATTTCTGAGCAACACTCACCACTAGTCGTTCGCTTCGACTGAGCACTGCGCTCTCGCTTTATGGATTTAATTTCTGCATTCCCCTAAGATGTAGTAGCAAAGTTGTAATGAAACAAACGCACTTTAAAAACCCTCATTATTGTAATCGTCACTTTCGAAAAGTTTACCTCAGATTATTAGCTTAGAAATGCTTACCTCAGATAGCTGTAATTGTTTTTTTTTCAGAATTCTCAAATTACTTCTCATTGTTTTAACAACTGATCTAGTGAGGACTGCAGTTTGAATTTAATTGCTTTCGGTTGTGATTCACAAATGAAAGTAACTCGTTGCTTGTTCATAACGTTTTGCATGCAGTATGCATATGTATACTATGAATCGTGACTATGAATTAGCTGAGATTACGCGAATTTGTCTTTTGATGTCCATTTCACTCGACAATCACTAGCCATCTTCTACCGCTGATCAAAACAACAAAATTGCCGTCATCTTCGTTATTCGCAGCAACAAATAGCGTTTTCGTTCCTAAAACATTTAATTGAGTATCTGATTTCTGGCCTTAAGTCCATATTCGAAAACTTATGATCGTTTCATGTGTTGCCCCTGGTGCAATAATGAAAATATTTGAGAATTCCTAATGCAATTCAATTCTTGAAATTGAATTACATTTTTAAAAATGTTGCTTGAAAATCAAAACTGAAAAATTTTAATTTATATTTCAAAAAAATTTTTTTGTTTGCTCCAAATTTTGCTAATCAAGTGTCTTTGAATTGTTGTTCTTAGATGTTTGTTCATTTTCAATGAATTTTTCAACTCCTAAATTAGCATTTTCTGCTTCAACATTGTTAAATATCATTGAATCCGATTCGGCAAAAATCGATTTGTATGGGCATTTTTGTGGAGATGATCCTGGAATTGTTTGGTAGGAAATGTTCGCACTCCCAGTTACAACCTCTCATATTTCACAAATGCAATTCATGGATTTAACCAGATAGCAATTGGTTGGTTTCCATTGCTTGTGGTCACTTCGAGTGGTTTCTGATTGCTCGAGTTTAGTGGCATGCATCGGCTGAGTTTAGTGGCAGAAGATTGAGAATGGTCGATTCAAATTCATAATCTCCTGGCTTTCATTCATTATTATTCATACGGAATTCGTGAACTTCCTTACCACTAGTGCATTCTGATGCCATTCTCCAGATGAACTCGAATCTTGTCTTCGGTGTGTGTTTGTGATGAAACGATTCTCCATTTCACTTCATTCAAAAAATCTACTTTATTTATCATTGGTGTGCGAAACACTCTCGAAACGATTATCGTTTATTCTTGTTGTTCACGTGAGTTGTGCAGTGAGCGTTCCCAAATCGTCTTTTACTTTATCATTAATTCATTCCATAAATCTTCGTCAGACGTGCTAATCACTTGAATGTTAGCTGTAGATGATTCGGCATGACATAAGTGAGAAGGAACGCAGTTCTGTACTAAGTTCTTCTCTTTTCATCATGTCTATAAATTGTGCAAGAAATACGAAGATATCTTATACAAATGCGTTCCTATTCACGAGGTCTCTCTGTTTTATTACAATCGTAAAAAGTCAAAAATTCATTGAAGGCATTCTCGTAAAATTCGAATTCAATGAATGGAAATCAGTGTAATGTTCTTTTTCTCTTCTCGAAGACAAAAAAATGAGTACAAATAAATGACGGAGTTACCGAACAGAAATTTATTCGATTAATCTCATCTGCGTAGTTTTGTACACCCGGGTGTGTCAGAATTCAATATGATTTTCCAGAGTGAAACTCTGTTTGAATGGAATTGACTTGTAGGCATGAGACGAATGATCACATTAGATTCATGCTGACGGAACGTTGTGTGGTAACGATTGTGTTGGTGTTTATTCGACCTTGGATCGTTGGAAATTTACTAATGAAAATGAAATTGAATTGCATATTTTGAGATATCAGTATAGGTTTTGCTCAGCGTATTTAACTATGATAGGGTAACTGACGTCATTGAAGTGAATGACTCAACATCAAGACATGAACTGTTCGATCATTTAGAGAATTTGGATGCTTTTTACATCTTAATTAAAGTGCTATAGTTAAATCCTCAGCCTGTGATATTTGTAGCACTGGTTCTCGCTCTGTTCTGCACCGTGCGATCATCCCTTCTCCCCCCCCCCCCTTTAGATCGTTATGCAGATCTCATTACTCCTGTGGTATTCCAAGAGACCGCAGTTCCTCTCTGTTTCGCAAACGTTATTTTGCATCATGGTAACAGTCAGGAAATTGTTGCGGTGATCAAGAAGTTTTAAGCCAAGAATTCATCAATTATATCAGTGAAGCAATATCTTGTGATCAAACTTTTTGTAATTATTATTTGGCACTTGTGAAAGGACTCTGAAAAAGTCAATCAACAATGATTTGCCGGTCTCCTCATTATCCTCCACTTCCACTTCCCTGATACCCTCAAACCGTTCCCCAGATGCATCCTCCCAATGAGGAGCACTAGCCTATAGCATTTCTGTGTGATCAAGTGTATGCTCACTGTCAGGCTTTGGACGGAAATTTGGACGAGTAAGTTCTTCGACAAAAAACACTGACTATTATTTACAGATGATTTTGTTGTGACTGTTTTTGATGGTATTGTAGTGTTAAGTGTAGGTATTTAGGTAAAAACATTATAATGTTGTAATCATTGCGTATCACCATCGTTCTAAACAGCACATTAGTCGTATCCGGAGTTAGTAGACATCCTATCGGTCAAATAATATTTGTAATTTAACTGAATGAGAATAAATTTTTATTTCACGATCATTACAAATTCAAGTACGGCAGTGTATGATTCCTTTGACTATACAGGGATATTGGACTGTATAATATGTTGAATATGAACGCGATTTTAGTACTGTTCGTGCGTGACAAAAATTGCTTTGCATTCGCTCGATACGATACGATATTTGTGTTTTCCGTGGTGACGCGCATATGAAATGTTATTATTGTGCCATGTGCGCGCAAAAAAAGTATGATGAGCTGCTGTACGGAACTTTTGTATTCGATTAATCATTCGAATCAATGCTTCCCTCGATTCTGAATTATTGAATACAGAAATTGACGGATGTTGAGTTGAAATGGAGCGTTATTATTGAATTGAACAAGAAATTTTCAGTAATCGTCTATTGTTAATGAAGATTCGCATGATGAACCATTGAGAAACAAAACTTCATTTGTGAATAATTCGAAAAAATCTCAAAAATGGACATAGAAGAAGATGATTCAATGCTGTTAAGAGCGTGTTGCAAGTTGCGTTGGTTATGTATCAGCTGGATTGGGAAAGCAACAAAGGATGAAAAGAAGTACGACTTTTTTATCATATCGTCAAGTTTAATACTTCTGATGATTTAAAATTGGCACACATTGCAAGCGCAAACTTCTTGTGAATGATTGTAGACCAAACTGATGTCATTATCTTCATTAATTCAGCGTAAAAACATTTCAAAATTTCATCTGTTCTACTCAATTAAGTATTCTTTTCTTAACCACAAATTATTCAATTATTTTTACTCTCAAGCACGGAGCCTCGTTCAATAAATCGCTATTCGATTATCCGTTTTCTCTACCTTTTATTACGATTGATTCCTGATGTTCAGCATCTTACTTGAAGCTACCATGAAAATAGTCAACGTCCACTCGCCTCCGATCATATAGTTTGTAGTTATCGAAAAGTTTCTTCGGTGTGTACCGGAGCGCATTGTATCTTGCTAACTCCATCTGAGAGATACAATCGCTCACAGTTTCGAAGCGCATTCATTATTTTCGATCAAATAAGAACCCACCCTTAGATCCATTTGAAGTTCAGTTGGAATATCTCGCACAGTCTAAAAACGAAAAATTGATCGTTGATGTTTTTCCATTCTGTCCTGTTCGACCAACGAATAGCGCCAATTTGATTCTTAGTACCAGTTGTTTGACGTTATTCATTCGTAGTGAAAAATTCTTCGTGAGGTTCCTTTGAAAAATCCAGTCGTTGCTTGAATAATTTACTTTTTCTTGCCGAATAACGTGTGAATGTTTCAATGAACCGGGGAATGTTGCGAACTGAAATCAAATTCCAATCGATGCAACGTGCAATCTCCATAAAACTTTTATATTGTTCGTAGCAGTACAACACTTTATATTCATAAATTATTTTGATATTCACTTCTGTGAGTATTCATTGAATACTCGATTACACCCTTACATAAACATCACCTTCACGCACTTCATAATCATGTATATGAGATGCCGAACACACTTCCTAAAGTTCCTTCAACAGTTGTGTTTGAGTCTATTGTTATCAATAGACAGAGATGTAACTGGTTGAAAAAAATGATTTTATGGATTGTAGACCGTTACACTTCTTGCTTTTTTCTGGTAAAATTTTATTTGGTAAGGTTATGCTCTGAAAAATGCATCGCCTATTACTTTACGATATTTCCTCTAGAAATACTCCTAATCCTCACTGTTTGTTCCTTTCTTCTCATTTCATTGAAATACATTATTAAGACAACAACAAGCAGATAAATTATCACATCAATTACAGAATACTGATCGAAGCGTTGATTTATTCGTTGATTTATGTAATTCAACGTCCTTTTCGAACATTTCTGATGGACTCAATTTTATCTATGAAACTGTTTCATTGCCAGAATTTGATTCTCTTGCGGTTCTCTTCTTGAAACGAACAATCTAAACTTTTCAGTAGACGTTATATTCATTTTGTTTTTGTTTGCGATTGCATTTGCACAAAATTAATGGATTTGAGTTGAATGTAAGGTCAGAATGGTGCGGAAACGAATTTGGCTTATGCGCACCTGGCTAGCTTTGATGTGTTAATCTTCATCTCGCGATTCTTATTTGAGCTGGTGACACTTATATTCTATGGTATAATGTATTATATTACACATTATTGCATTATGATTGATTATAATCAGATTTCATCATTAGGTGATGGTCTGTCTGCATTAGAATCATTGTTTGTCTTGTGTCTATTAAGTGAATGAAAGCAGAGTGAATTGGATGTAGAACTGAGTTTACATACTGACATCTTTAAGGATAGAACAACGTTAATTTGGTGTGAAAATTGTGATATCTTCAGTGGTTTGTTTCTTGTAGATTTGAGTCGTCGCATTGTTATTCGAACCTATTTTCTTGTTTGAACGCATTTTAGAGGTCTAATCGGAATCGCACACAAATTCTTCGTCATTCACTGAATTCGCTAATTCTCTTTCATAATAACTATCGAATGAAGTTGATACTCTAATGAGTCCGTTTTCTGGTGATCGTTTTATTGAAAACTGAAATTTCGTATTTCGTATTCGCTAGAATCATGTTCTTGTCGTTTTGCAGAGCAATCGAAGTGCCTTTATTTTGCAATTCAAATCTTAATTTGACTTTTTTCTCCCACCATAAGTAGGCAGAAACTTTGGCTGTTTTCTTGTTTAATTCTTTTATGTGTGATGAATAAGTTTAAAAAAATTCTCCGAGCAGTTCTATTGGGCCGTAGTGAAGCAATTAAGGTCTGTGTTTTCGTTAAGGGGCGTTTTTTTCATGCAGAAATCTCGCATTCTGCCCTAAGCTAACCAGTTCTAAGGATCAGTATACACGCGTCGTAAAAAATTCCATGGTCGGGATGAAAGTGTTGATAACCAGAACCAATTATTATAATTGTTGATGAGTTATTCTTATGAATGTTCTTTTTTTGCTCTTTCTTGTATTGATCAGTAATTCCGTTGTGATCACATTTTGAATGAACGAGCAGACGTAACCACAATTTGACTCTTCTAACCGTCGTTTTCCCTCGTAATTTCCATCGTTCGAGTCGTATTTCACTGATTTCTGAGTTTAGAAGTACAATTTTTATCATTCAGGTACATTGAGTCATTTAGAAGTGCATCAAATTTTATCTCGTTTAGTCCGTTTTCTGAATCACCTTTGAATTTATGTGAACGATTCTGAGATTTCTTAATGTTTTATCGAAACTCATTAAGCCCTGATCATCACTTCTGTGATCATTTTATCAGTTTATAGTTGAATTTCAGTGCAGCATTTTAATCTAAATGTATTCTCTGAGAATGGCTCCGAGAAAACGTTTTGCTTTCGAATGACATAGTTTCATTTGATTTTTATGACCAATCCGCCAATTAATCAACACTGATTCTCCTAATCGAGTTTTTGCGCCCCAATTCATCATGATTTTGATTTGGTTTTATACTCAGCAAACTGAAGAAAGAAGGATTCTGCGTTCAAGTCAATCTTGCAGTAAACTCAATGAAATCATTATGAAAACATTCAATGAAAAACTCACTGAAATGAAAATTTTA
Organism: Anisakis pegreffii; assembly: GCA_035041965.1. Taxonomy (NCBI): domain Eukaryota; kingdom Metazoa; phylum Nematoda; class Chromadorea; order Rhabditida; family Anisakidae; genus Anisakis; species Anisakis pegreffii. Next base: position 73,833 of record JAPYMA010000122.1, on the reverse strand, counting down.
ATGAATTGTCTGATAATTTTTCATTTCCATAAATGCGTTCGAATATGAAAACACCGAACCCATTATATTATTGAAATTCTCTTATCAAATAATGTGCTGATACACTTCGGAATGTTACACTGTGCACGCGCATGGAGGATCGTGACCATTGCTTGTTTCTATCAACTTTGTTTTCGTCACTAAGCATGGAATACTTATGAAATTTTTTAGTTGAATTCAACCAACTGGATATGTTAGCTTAATTTCTATCTATCGTACTCATTCCACATGCCCACTTAATATTGTTTTATCCAGAACGGATCATTTTTAGCGACTTAAATCACACGTTCCTCGTCTATCTATTTGGTGATGTCACTGCTCTGTCGTATGCAAATAAAATCAAATTCCGCTTAATCACACATGATTTATCGTTGTGTTATTGGTGGTGGTGCATCTTTGATGTGGCTCATAGCTGAGTAACGACTATCGATGGGATGTTGCTAATAGCAAGCTCATCGAGTGCATGAAGCCAATCAACGCTCCATTTAAAGAGTTTTATTCGGATGAAGCCCATCATTTAATGCACTCTCAAACGACCATTATTCATACACACATGCATCAACAACACTCACAATGACCATAGTGAACGTTACCGTGTTGTGGTTATTATTCAAGTTATGCTAACCTCAGCACAGTGCAGTTCATTTGCATCGATCTAGATTTGTAACAAGATTATTGCCAACTGATTTTATCTCTTTGCCCATCAAACTAATGTAAACAACGAAACATATTGCTTAATCTCATATGTAAATTTGTTAGCAGTTGACGTTGTCTAATTGCTAAATGTTTCAGTGGTATAATTACCACTTGGTAATGATATGTCCCAGTAAAACAGCTGAGGGAGGATCCGTTCACAAAAAGGAACTAATTTGCTCATTTTTTCACTCCAATACTGACGGATATTTGCATTGTTGTGACTTGAGGTTATGTTGTGTTGAGTAAAATAAAGCAAGAAAAATGAAACGATCACTTACAAAAAGAAACGAATAAGAATGGTTCCATTCACTCTTTGCGAACAACAGCCAAGCATTTTGTTTGCTAAATACATTGAAATGGTAAACTGAATATCTTGGTTCCAAATTCATCAGAGGATAACATTTGTGTGATCATTTGAGCGTTTGCATTTCATTCGATAATTGTCCAGAATGATGAAAAACATATAGAATTCACGCTTGTAGATCCCATACTGAAACGTTATTATTGGAACATCTTTATGTAATAATCATGGCAAAGTATGCGATAAACAAGGCCGTAGTAATAGGAAAGTTTGCTTCTAAATTACTAGTGAATGAGCATAACTTACTGATTGCATAAGCAGTTGTTACAGTAGACGTTATAATTGCGATTCTTTGAAGCATCAGAAGTATTTCTGTCGATATTTTAAGCGTTCGGCGTTCGCATGACGTGGGTATGTCAGAAGCAATTCGTCTCAATTGAATGCATCGTTCAAATTGATTGTAATTATCAAATTAATGGTTCTGTTGTTGTTGTTGTTGTTTTGATAATACTCTCATTTCAAAACAATCGTTCATTCATTCAGCGAGAGTCCGTCTCTTCAGCGACCATATAACTTGTCTTCTTTCAGCATCAGCTGTCTGTCACAACGACAATTGCTTGTAACATTCAATAACGTTGTATTTTGATAGCTGTTGATAAATTTCCGATCGTTCCGAATATCTGTTCCTTGACATTAAATAAATGAATCGTCTAATTTCATTCTTTAATAAAAATCATGCAGTCAAACACACCTCATCAATTTGTTATGAATGTATATTTTTCATCATTCCATGAATCATTCGGTAGGTCACAAAGTGTCGCTGAAAATAGCTGCATAATGCTAGTGTCTCTCAATTTGACAACTTCTTCTGCCTTTTTGCTGAATTTCACCAGTGTCCAAGTGTAACTTTCCCTTCTATTTCCCTCATGATTTTTGTTCGGTCTGAAGTAAAGCTCGTCGATGTTGCTCTTTTTCATAGTTGCAGTAAGCGAGATGTTAGTGAAAGTGTTTTGTCAGTCATGCGTAATGTTCTTTACAAAGCGGAAATGTTCAAGTGAAGACTAAGAACCGTCATAACAATACTGCTCATAATATCCATCCATCACAAACGTCACACTCCATATTCAAACATTCTTCAATCACAGAGCAATGCTCCGCCTTCACATTACCGCAAGCTAATGTTATCGAACACAACAAAAAGAGTTGTGATCATTCTCGTATAATCGTGATATACGATTATTATTGTCTCTATACTGCTGCAGCAGTACTTCTGTTACGTAACGCTAGAGGGAACAACGATAATTGTTACCCTGAGGCGGAGTCACGTCTATATTCAAACGAATTGCACACATCAAAACTCTGTCAAGACTTCTCGTAAAGCCAACTCAACTAGTGACTAACTCAATTCCATTATGATCAAAAGCTTTAACATTTGTGCGGTGGCTAAGTCTGTGACTATTACTTTATTCGCATTATCTAATATGGTATTGGCTCGCTGAAGCACTCCTATTGGATGTGCAATTAATCAAGATTTGATGAGCGACGGATCATTTCGGCTGTAAGTGACTGATGTGAATCAACTTGCCGTAAACTGCTTCGTTTGGCACTATAATTGGCCACCGAATCACTTTGCTATTCAATAGTTCTGTCGCCATATTGTGAACTTTTCTATTCGTTGTCCCGTACCGCGAGCAGAAACTATTCGGTTAAGATGTTGAAATTTGCGGTAGGGCCATGGGCCGTAGATTTGTATGGAGGTGGTGGTAATGCTACTGCAAACGGTAACACAACTCGCAGAAGATGGTAAGATTTCGAAAAAGTGAAAGTTTATGTTACTGGTTAAACTTGATGGTCTGCTTAAAAGTCTGCTTAAAATCATATGCAGCAGTCTGCTTAGTCTGCTGTATATGATTGATTATTTCTTATTGTTCCTGTTTCATTTTGAGCCGGGTAATTAATTTGAGATTGTATTGGAACGAGCAAAATCTACTGATTAGTCAAGATGTGAAATTAATTTGGTCTTCTTATTTTGATGTTCATTTCCTTGTTCGCTTGAGTTGAGCGAGTGCTATGCCAATTTACTGGTTTGCGTACACAACATTCAACGTCAGTGCAGTTTTGAAAACATCAAAAAGGAAATCGCATGATGTTAGTGTGTATGCATTATGCAACCAGACCCCGTAGAGTGGCCAACAATAGGGAGGAATACAAATATGACAACAAATATGATCACACAAATGAATGCTCGTTTTCTGAATTGTCTTGGCTTTATTTTAATATTTTATCATTTTTTGGCTAATGGAATATTATAATCAAATAGAGCGATAATAAAGCAATATTTAAAATGTAGATGATACATAAAGCAGCGATGCGTTCAGTTATCAATATTACCTCACTGTCAATCTCATTATGGAAGCTTTACATGTTCAACATTTTATTAAGTTCATTGCACTCGAAGCTTTTTTTCACCCACTGCAGTTACATCGTTGAAAATTTTTACTTTTCTCTGTTGATATGCTTTCAAAATCAAAAAACATTTTGAAAGAGCGAATTGAGTTTTTTGAAGTTTTGATTTTTCTGTTTAATTGTATCATTTCGTTCAACAAAAAATGTGAGTACAGCTGTTGTCGATCACCGACAAATCTCAGTGATCCAATCCGTTGTAATCATTCATTTTATTGTTGAATTTTTGCTGTGTACTTGCGATAACTGACACCAATGTATATTCATTCTCATCATTCAATTCGCTTGAGAACCTTCCTTATGCCGTGTTGTTGGTTGCCTCATTCAAGACGTTCTAATATCCCGAAGTTGTCTTCCGCCTCATTTTCTCCACCGATGACGTGTGTATTCTACCTCAATCGGCACGTGTGAGTTTCTACGTCCCTCTTAAAGAAATTTTCAACTCGGATCACCTCTGAATTCCACTGTTGTTCAAATCTAATTGAAATAACTGTTATCCATCTTGTGTAATGAAGATATAAGCATTCCCGGTGTTACTTCCGTCTGTAATTAAGAAACACTTTCATCTTTGTTCGCTCAATGGATAGTTCTTAGTACATCGATGTGAGCTTCGTAGAACTTAAGAACAATGTCTGTTTTTTATCCATATCTCATCAGTCACTATTACTGCTCATTAGTTGTCGGATTTGTTCGGATCCGTCGAACTCTGAACATTTTGTGACTTTGAATTTCATTTATTCCCGAACACTGCATATTTTTCGTGTTGTTTCCTTATTTGGCATGAGAAATTCGTACAGATGTAGATCTGTCCTTTTTTGCTTTCAGTGGTTCAAGGAAATTGCCCTTAGTACAAGCGACTATCCCGCGACAATTGCTTCTCGAACGATTAACATCTAAGAGAAGTGACCTGGATGACTGCTTCTCAACAACTTGTCTCTATGATATTCATTCTCTTAATATGAATCTTTTGATTATTATTATATAATTATTGCAATCGTATGTTTTTGCTGCAAGTGTCAACTGAATTATTAGGTGGATAATTTTGATCAACTCATTGTTATTTGATCTGTTGAACAGCAACTTGTCATTTGATTCAGCTTGGAATTGTTAGAAGTTGGTTGCCGATGGGTATGATCTCAGTTTCTGACTCAGAGCAGTAAACGGAAAGAGAGAGTAGAACGGCTCTTTCACATGACACTTGTTTATTATATTACAGTTGAGTCTAAATTGGAAGATGAATCAATGTAATTCTAGTAGACTGAGTAATTCTTTATAGGCTACGTAAATTGGAAGATGAATCAAGGTAATTCTAGCAGACTATTGATAAAAACCCATTTAGTAAGTTGTCACTGGATAATTATAATAGTAATAATAATAACAGTCGTAATAATAAGAGTAATATTGATATAAATATTAATAATATTAGAAAAATTTAATAGTGGTAGTGATTATTTTAGATGACTACAAAACGATTTACCATCGAATCTGTAATGGGTTCAAAAGAGCGCCGAGAATTTTTTGTTTAATTTTTTGATTACACTTTCTTTTGTGATCTCAGTATGGATGTGTGAATTGTCAGTATCATTAAGTTTCCTAATGAAGGTGGTGGTTGGTATGCGTGACTCTTTTTTCAATGTTCGCAATTAAGTGACTACAAATTAGAACTATTATAACTCGGTTGTGATCCGATGAGTGACACAAAAAATCAATAAATAAATGAGGAATTTGCTTGTTTTTTTCATCCGGGAGCAGTGCCTATCAGCGTAAATTTTTGCATCAATATGCTCACCATTAGCAACTTTTAGGTTCATTCGTTTGAGTATTAATGTATTTGAGTTGGGTGTTTACTTTGGAATATGTATCATTTTTGTTATCTGTTATATAAGTGCATTCAACGGCGACGTGCATTCATCCCACGCATGACACAGTGAATGTAGATGTCAACCAAGATTTTGTGTCAAAATGTGTTACTTTAGCTTTTATTTTACCGCTGATAGCAAAACAATGTCAACAATTTATCAAAAATTAAGTAATATATAGTGGAAGTCAGTTTGTGGTGAATTATGAGCAGGTCGAATGTCTTTCGCTCATCGAACTATTCTCACAGCAATCACTCTCAAGCAATCTCATTCTTAATTCTAAGCACTGCAATGAAACAAAGAATAAGCAAGACAAAAAAGTATTATGAACAGTTGTGTAAAAAATGTTGCTCATAACCCTGAACACAAAGCAAATTTCAAGGCTACTAGAAGAAGAGATCAATGGAGTCTGAAAACAATGAAAGGATCGTGTGAGTTATGTGGAAATAATCCTAGATGTGTTTCTAAGGTAGGCCAAAGATCTCGGCGTAAATTTATTCTTATCTGCCGTCATTTTTCTTGGATTGCTTGTATGATCGAAAGTGGTTGTTATAGCTATGTAGCCGTAATTATAAAGGTGATCAAATAAGCAGTTTATGTAAGTAAACTTATCGTTAGTAATCTGAAAATTATCAAATCCACGAAGTAAATCCATATCATACATAATTGGTAGGTTTTTTAGCTTATGTAAATATAGTTCAGCATAGAGAAAGAATGCTTCATCAAAAAACTTATCATATAACTTGTATCAGCACGTTTAAGCAGTCCAGTGAACGGGCAAAGACCGTTTCATTTCTCAGCTCTAATCAATCAATTGAGTTCGATCGTACCACTCTTTCTTCTCGATCCATTTGTAATATGTGTAGAATTTGTGAATTAACTTGTCAATGAATCTTCAAACATTTTGAATTCATGATTTGAGCAGTCATAATTGTTTCTCCTAACAGGCGTGAATATATTCAAATAAATGTGTTCATGGAATATACGGCTTAAGAATAATCCGAGTTCGAAGTATGGATCTATCCGTCAACATGGGAGTGTCCAAATTGCCCCTAACTATAGCTATGAGTTATAAGAAGGTATTATTCTCTTAGCTCACTGATAGAATCTTAAAATTAAGTGATCGGATGAAGACTATCGTCACCTGACCATTTCCATGAATTAATTAAAATTTTATTAGTGCTCAACGCAATATTCATAATTTTATTGAAACGTTTTAGTTGAATAGCAGTAACCAATGCTTTTATCTTCATCATATAAATTGCAACATTGTAATTAGCGACTTTGTTGATGCTGATGTCTCACATGGACGTTCTATTCATAAATCATCAATACTAGCTTCATTATCCTCACCATAGTGATTATTGCTTATCCCATCGCTCTCATACCTAACTGCTCATCATATTTACCTAGCAGTAATTCACTGCTAAATTATCGAACCGAATGATTAATGAGCTGAAAGAATGGCATAGTGATTACTTGGATACCACTCAATCGGATCATGAAACAGATTCATCGAAAAGAATCAACATTTCTTCGAAATCATTTCGCTTTATTAAGTAATGCTGAAAGAATTACTATTTCTAACGGATGCGCAATTCTTCCACTCGATCACCACATCAGTTGATTGCTATAATCAGAGGTTGGAGTGAAACGTTGTGAATATATTTTTGTGAATGTGTTCATTGCACTGACATTTGTGGTGATAGACTGTGATGATTAGCTCAGTTGATGAGTCATTTGGATACTTATATCAGGTGTGAATGATTGAAGTGTTGGTTGTGTTTATTCGTTGTTTCGGCTCAAAAATTTTCATTCATGATATTTTTTTGGCCTACCGACCATCTGTTGTTAATATTTAAACAGACTGACGATTCAGCGTTTTGTCAATAACTGAGGTAGTATTAGGCACAGATGATGTCACTTTTATGAATGCATTATTCATATTTCAAAGCATATGAAGCCATCCTGGCGCATCATGTCAGTGTCGTTTTCAGTCCGTGATCGAAGAAATTCGCCAAAACTCTTCAAAGTCAGCATTCCACCATAAATGTATTATAATACCTTATCGGTTCAAGCTTTGCTCTGATTGTAAATGCGATGCACCACGTAACTGTTTTAAGTGTATCTGAATTACGTTCACCAACAAACAAACAAACAAACAAACTCGAGTTCATCGAACACACCGTCGGTGTTGCGTAGTGCGTATTTAGTACTACTACTGCATACATAGATAGGGTAAAGAATATTTTTGAATATGTAAAGCTGCTGAATGCAATCATAATGAATCAATGCGCCGTTATCTGCCCAACGAAAATTTGCTTCACTTCGAATAATCAGTTCCAATTCGAGCAGTGACGTTCAAGCGTTTTTGATTATGTTTGTGTGATTTCACAAATGTACGAAAATTCAAGAGCAGTTGTTTGAAAGGCATCGAAAAACGGATGATGTTTACGCTCGTTGTTAAGCTCTTTCCAAATCATTTAATCCCCGTCACATGCAGCTCACTGAGAGTGTATATCTTACACTTGTTAAAAACGCTTTTTTCCTCTGATGTTGAATTTTGTAAACGATTACTTGTTGGTCACCGTCGTAAGTTTACTTTCTTCTTTCTGATCATCTTCTTCGTCAAATGACTCGGCACTTTTAATTTTCACTTCTCTCGAGAGGTTTGTCTGTAGACATTTGACATATTTGTAACTTCTTTTGAATTGCCCTCAGCAAGTTGATTGATCATTTACGTTTCAATATGAGTGAGGAAAGTGAATCAGAAATATCTGAATGTAAAGAGGCCATTGTGCATTCATCCGACTAATTCGATCATTCGTTATGAATTGTCAATGTGATTGCATCGCTTTTATAAAACATCAGTTTGTTTCAAATTACCGTGTTCTTTCAGTGCCTCAACACCTTTACAATCAATCAACCGTTTATTTCATCAATTTCTTGTTAAACATTATAGAACATCCACAATTCATGGTTCTTAAATTTGTGTTGTGGTTGTGTTTATGCGTTTCATGTGCATTTAGGCAAAAATAACTTGATCGAATTGTATGCAAATGTCAAAGGCTTTTAAAAAGTTGCGATAGTTTAAGTAATGCTGTTTCATAATCCCAAATGTGCATATTCGTGGGATTTTTCTGACTAGACAAGCTAATAAATTCCATGACATTAGTTCAGACGAACGAATGAATTATACCGATCAATGTTCATCTGTAACAGTTTTATTCATCGTCAGTTTAAAATTGATTTGTAGTTTTATGGCGTCTTTCTTCGTGAGTTTGTTGTGGATTTGTTTTCTTTTCAGTAAATTAGTAATGTGATCCTCTTTCACGGATAAGCGAATATCTTTACAATTTTCTGTTTGCTTTTCTATCGCACAGCTGTTTTCAAAATAATAATATACAGAACGTCATCACTTTTTCGTTATAAACAGTCAGAGCGAATTTTCGTTATATTTTATTGATACAACTACTTTTGTTGAAAAGTTAAAGCGATTCATTTTCTGTAGTCCTTTATGAGGTCTCAATTCTTCTAAGAAATGCCTCTTCCAATGAATTCGTTTCGGTTCTCCGACTTTTTTTACCGTATTGATTTGCGTTCCATCAAAAATTCTTTCACAAATTGGATTCTTGAAATTCATCAGCATTTCCCAATAACTGTGCTACATAATTTTCTTCGGTCCCGTCTTTTCTATGCATCAGAACGTTTTCGTGACATTTTATCTGTGGAAATGTCGTTTCATTGAACTTTGCATGTTATCCACTGCATTGAATAATTGTAAAAGTGCAAATTACAGCGATATGATTTAAATGATTTCTGAGTAATCGACTATCGTCAACCAACGAATTTCGTCGTGCTGATTGAATTGCATCTCTCGGTTGTCCTCTCCATCTACCGTAATTGAATCCAGCAACTTCACTCATTTCAACATTTTCACTCAATTCACCTATCCAATTTCACTGATTTCAGTTTCAGCGTTGTGACCAATATGAGCAGAAAAGTGGTTCTGCAAATCCTTGCTTACTTTGTTAAACTATGAGCCGTTGTCGTTTAGAAGTTCAAAAAGCAGAATGAGCACAAATTTTATTGTTGACCAAATGAAGGCACCAAATATATTCAGTGAAGCACTTGGATGGCAGCTTCAGGGCACATTCAGCACCAATTGTTTTGTGATCGCATTTCATAATTCCCCTCATCGTTCATTCCGTAGTCACCACTGTTCTCGGTTTTTGCACTATCCCGTTGTGGCCTGTCTGTTGTCCTTTCGCTGTGCACAGTCAACATTCGTCGTTCCTGTCCAGCAAAAGCATCCATAAAATATCACAGATTAAAACTCGTCAGAACAATTGTGCTTTTGGATTTCTCAATTGAACCATTTGTCATAGTTGTGAATCACTTCATATCATATCTCCACAGTCATACTATGGCAGTCAAATGCATGCATCCCTTATGTAATTTACTAAATGCTGCATAAAATTTCAGTGAAAGTGCGGCCCCATCAACACGTCGGATATCTCCGTCACGTCGTGACAGAACTTCTCGACTGCATCCACAAGACACAACTCGCGTACCATCCATTCAGAGCACTTCTTATCCATCCAGTTATCACCATTACTCACGCGAGACCACCTTTGGGGTAGAAGAAGACGGTACTTGGAAGCCCGTTCACAATATGTTCATTAACGGCAATGTTCAGGTAAGATCAATTAATAACTGCCATTCTAAACGATAATTCACGAATTACTCATCGCGATCGCATTCTGTTTTATTCTGGTTTACAACGATGCGTCATCATGTCGACGTTTATTTTTAATTCTAATTTCTGAGGTTTTTTCGTAATTCTATCCCTCACCTAGTGGTATATAAATGCATGATACAGTTCATGATACGTCAGTGAGTTATTTGAGACTTGCTATCATGAGTTGGCATGTTTCTCTAATGTGGATATCCACATATCATCAAATTTGTATTCACCGACCACTCTGGAATCGTTTTGATTATTAACCTTATCAAAAGAACAACAATCATCTTTGTCTGTTACAAGTTCGGCTATTGTGTCCATGAGAAGAGTGTTGACATCTTGATGATGACATTTTTAGCGCTGTGCATCATAGCAGTGTAATATTTTTGATCTCATTACTGCTACCTATTTAAGAAGTAGTTTTCGTTTGCTCTGCTGATTAGAAGTGCAATTTGTGTTCTCGGCGAATAGTATTTTCTTTTTGTCCGCCTGGTACAAATTTTATTGAACCTTTAGGGAGTGGCAGCAGTGTATGATGAATTTGTAACACTTCCGAATGCGGAAAACTCTGCAAATTTATTTTGAACGTACACATTTTGCGAATGAATGACAAGAAAATGAATATTATGTAAAAGGTGACTTAAATAAGATGTAATATGAATACTGTCCGTAGTCTCTCAAGCGTTCACTCAGACCGGTTTTTTTCTCGAAACGAGACACAGTTTCGTAAATTATTTGTCTAGAAAACACTCGTCACTGTTCAATTGACTACGATTCTACTGTTATGTAATATCTTCGGTAAAAATTCTCTTCTCAAGTATTATAAGTAATTTTATTTTTGTGATGAACGGTCCGCTGTTCATTTATTGCATTCATTTTCCTTGTCGTATAGCTCCGTCTTGACCTGTGTTCACTCGAGTCGTTACAGTCAATTAGCTGTTACCTGAGCGTTTGCAATGAATCATCTTTTTTTCATATTTCGTTGTTGATCTGCGCTTATTGATCGGTCAGATTCGATCCATTGATGATTATAAAAAGCCTAGATTTCATTTTCATTTGAGAGTCTGATGTATTTCTACGAAATCGCGTATTTATCACGTGTTGATGTTTCGTCTGTGCTTGTAACTGGTTTGATGTCGCTAATTTTCATCAATTCTTTAAGCACGAGCAAATGAATGATCTTTTTGAGAGGACAAAAACGATGCGGAGTATCAAATTTGAGATGTTACGGGAGAAATTCAATCAGAAATTAAAACCGTACGAAAAGGTTCATTCTTTTCTATTGCTTCCTTCGTGAGTCATCTTTCTTCGTTGCCGCTGCAAATCAAACGCTTTGCTCAATTTTAAAGATTTGTTTTCGTTATGAAGTGTTCACCTTATTCTCAAATCACCAATTTTATCCTGCAGCAGTGATTTAACTGGCTCAGTATTAGCTGGAATAATACGTCCCAGTATCTCTCATAATAGATCAAAATCGCGATTACGGCATAAACTAAACGAATGATACAATTGTTCACGACGTGTGACATGAGGCCTCGAGGGAATTCCTGACCAATAAGTCGTTTTCCACTGTTTTGAATGAGTATATCGCCGCTGACATATTTGAAAGTCTCTCGCACGCTGATATATTCTCCGCATTTTTGCACTTTTCATAACTGAAAGATTTCATATTATCTCACGGAATGCCGTCATTACTAAAATCATATATTTGTGCATTTCATTCTAAACGTGAGATTCTCTGCCACTGATCTCAGTAGAATGCTATTTTAGGATTCTTTATGAAGCTCAGCACTTTCTTGATCGCACGAGCATTGTTCAGTTGAATAAATAATGCGCATTCAGTTGAATCGTGTGAAAAGTTTTAAAGCTCGTAATATTGATTTCTTTGCGTGAAAGGGTCAGTTTTTATTTTGAGTCATACATGAACGAGTGTTCATGAATAAATGATGATGTCTCGTGGTTGAGTGGATGTTTGAATAGGTTTACTTCAATTAAAAATTCAGCTTATTCACATGCTAAATTGTCGAATTTATTCCTTTAACGTAACACTCTAACAATGCTGTTAGTTCAGTGTTTATCATTGATTAACCCGTGCAATATTTATGAGTGCCATTCTTGGATTGCGTACTTGCCTGCTGCTTCAATCATAGAACAGCTATACAAAGCAACTTATTTGCACAGAAATCATTATTGCAAACTTTTCTCCTCGTTAACGAATTTTGCAGTGATCTCGCAGTTCGCATGGCTTTGCGGAATAAGTGCTATTGTGTGTAAGGGTTTCAAAAAATTTGAAATATTTATCACGAGATGTGATTCATTTTAACCGTTAGTGCTTTCATGCACTCTTGAATTGATCTCGGATTCTCCTGTCACTCTCAACAATCCATTCGCAATCTGAAATTCATCATGATTACAAGAACTTTCGCCGCAAAATACCTGTAAATCTAAATGGTATTTTGCTGAATCGAACATTTGTTCAAGCAAACAGAAGATTGAGTCGTTGAGTAATTGGCATTGAGTCATTGGTCGTACTGAGTCCGAATACTGGATTTGATAGAATTTGGAATCATTTGTAATCCTACAGTTTTTATATTGTCAAGATGATCCAAACGAATCGGTTAACTTAAGGCGTGCACATCTGCATCGGTTCATCATCCTATCCCGAACGGTCATTTAACGACGAACGGTTATCGCAAATCAACGAATACAGCAAGCATTTTGAACGGTTCCTCTTCACCTTCGAACACTTTGAATGGCTTCGTCGTTAATGGAAATCCTATCAATCGGTTCGTGCCGAACGGTAATATTGGTGGTACTTCGCCCCTTCGAGGCCATTCGCCTCGAGATATCACTTCTAATGGCAAACTTCAAATCAGCAACTCCCCTCGCTCATCGGTTGCCAGGTGAATCACTCAGAATTTTAAATTTTTTTCGGGAAAATCTGATGAAAACCGCATTATGAACATTCACGCAGATATCTTTCGATGAATAATCTCAATCGGTATTGTTCACTGATTGAGCCAGTCCAATTATATGTTAGACTCTCACAGCCATACTCTCACAATCAGTATGTATAAATAACTTGTGAGATTTTTCTTCCTGTTTCAAGCAGCGACTTTGTCAGTAATATTTCATGCGTTAGGCGAGACTACAAGCACGTTTGAGATGCAACGTTAAATGAGAATTTTGAAAAGTATGTTTTCTGCTCACAACTGAAAAGGTTATCACTGGAATTGAGCAGTCGTTGTCATGGAGTGGGAAAAATTGATCGGTTAAGAAATTCGATCGAACCATTGGGATTATATGAGTGACAGTCGAACACTGAAATGATGAGATTTCACGTGCATGGCATTGGGTCCATCCGCACTGTGCAGTTTTTCCATTGTGAAATCCATCAATGATGTGAAATTCTCAGGGTTTGTCAGTAGTGAAGAGAGAATGGTTGTTCATGGAGGGCAAATCATGCATTCCACGAAATTTCATCTTGAATGATGTTGATAAGCTTGCTTTTCGATGATTTCAGTTGACATCATTCTGTGTGTATGTCTTTCGAGGAAGTGTGCTCTTTCAGTTGAATTAATTATTGGTGATTGAAAGGAATTTCTCTTAGAACTGATTAGGTAATTTGTCAAGAGCGTTCAACGAATCAGTCGAGCACAGCAAATTCTCAGTAAGCTTAACGAGTGCGCACAGCAAAAACCTTCATCCATTATATTCCAAAATTCTTTCGCACAGTTCAGAAAGCTTTTCATAATTCACTTTTTACATTTCAATGTAAAAAGTGATACTCAAGAAACGAATAGGCAAATATGCAAGTGAAATGCTAACGGAATTCGAGTTGAGACGATCGAATAAAAATTTATTTTGAATTGCGCTTCCGCGAGACATTTGCTGAGAATACGTTAGTGGTGTTGAAAAATGATCGATAGTGATCAATGACTGTTCGATATTGGCCTCCTAAATGACGTTCAAGAATGTGTAATAATTTTATTATGAAAAAAAATCATTCGAAAAGACGATGTGGCGCTCAAAAATTGAGTTTAAAGTTCTATTCGTCGAAGATGTTCTTATCGGTTCATTCTCAATTTAAATCTCTGCTTTCAGCCATTCATCGGTAGGTTCAACGAAAAATGTTCAAAACGGTAGCTGTGCAAGTCCTCCAAGAACAAAACAACACTCGCCAAGACAGGTTCGTTTATCAGACTCAAATTCGTCTCTCATTGCTGCTCTGCATAACCTAGTCTCGCAAGTCATCTGTCTCTTATAAGCTATCCCCCAAAATGAACAACTTCCATCAATTATTCAAATATTGTTGAGATCTTTGGAATACTTCTGAAATAAAATACTTCTTTTAAGTTCTAGGATTGATGATTTGAATCTGGCCATATAAAAAAATAATTCGTTGCTCATTTAGTCACCATTTTTAGAAATTATCAATCATTTTAGCACATTTGATCTATTAGCTTTACATTAATGTAGGAAAAATTAAGTGCGCTGCCTCATAGGAAATCGTAAAATGAGTTCAATGCCAAGGAAATTTATGAGATATGGTTGTGTGTTCATCAAATGGAATGTTGATTACTGCTATTGCGATGTGTGTTCGTGAAATCTGGTCTTTTATTTTATCGAGTGATCAATAATCGCTAACCGACTAGTTGATTGCTATTTGATTGTTTGGATGTGAATGAGAATTACTCTTGTTTTACGGTTGGCGAGGAGAATAAGTTGATATTGGTATTGGCGATTTATCTAACTGAAGGCCTTACATATCATTGGGAATTCAGTTTGGTAGTACAAAAGAGGCAATTCTAAGAGCTAATCGCATTCCACTGATTCATTTCTATCCCATTTGATGAATCACTTCGATTGGAACAGATGTATTTGAAGCGAAAATTATTGAACGAAGAAGTTCTTTTTGAGCAGCTGTAGCAGTGAAGTGCAAACGAGGTTGATGCTTCAGAGAAGTGCAAAAATGACATCAGAAAGCATTCTCAGTCGTTTCTAAGCAATCCACAAACTGTAAATAGAATGTGGTGGTTTGCGTCGTTGAATCTCAGAATGGTTGCTCTTAATTCTTAATTAATTCAAAGAATGAGTCCTATCAATGCACATAGTTTCAGTCACCACCAATTAGTGAAGACGGATTAGTGGTAGTTAGAATGAAGCCGGATTCACAAGGTCGATTCGGTTTTAATGTGAAGGGCGGTGCTGATCAGAATTATCCAATTATTGTGAGTCGAGTTGCGAATGGTAGCGCTGCAGACAGATGTAATCCACGGCTGAACGAAGGCGATCAGGTAATTCTGATGATTTGCTGCGTTTTCGTCATTACATCAGTCAGTATGGTTAAATGAAGTGAATGCAACTGACGATGAGATAAAGTCAACTTGAGACAGTCAAAATTACACGAATCTGTGACTTTGTGAATACTTTTTACGGGCGAATCAATTTCGTTTGTCGCCTTCGAATGCCAAATATCGAAAGGTGTTCGCGTTGTTCGATTAGCTTTAAGCAGATTCAAGGCGAGTACCAACGATGTATTTGTGAATGATTCAGGTACTTATGATTAACGGTGTTGATGTGACGTCAATGGCTCACGATCAGGTCGTTCGTTTCATTCGTTCAGTGCGAGAAACAATCAAAGCTGAACTCGTCCTTACCATTCGACCTAACGGTAATCTTTCGTCGATCCATAAGTGTTCGGAATGGCTCTTCGTTTATCCAGAAGTGTCTTCTCCATCAATACTCCTTTAAAATTACAACCGAAACGAACTGTCGATATCGCTGAGTCGTCAAAAATAACATTGTTATATATTTCACGTTATAATCCTTATAATTTGTGATCATACTTGACATTTTTGCAGTTTATCGATGTGGTGACGAAATTGAAGAACCCGATGTGATTTGTGTTCCTGAAACGCCACACGTATCATCTTCAGTTCCGCGATCCGACCTTCTCTCACAATCCTTGTTACTTCTTAAAGAGTCACTTGTATCGGGAAAAGTTATCTCACAATTTGATGTTCGTTTGTTTTCCCGTCTTGTTCGCTTCTTGCAAAGAGTTCTTTTGAAGCCAATGCTTCATTGATGAACTAAAGCAGAATCCTCTCATTCATTCGATCCATTGAGATATCTTCTTTTCGTATTTCAGTTCTAGATGTAATGCTTTAAGGACACCAGTTGAACGCATCGTATTCGTTGTACACAACTTACTACCGCATTCTCATCATCTCGCTTTTGTGAACATAACTTGTTATAGTTGACAGAATAATTATTCACGAAAATTTAGTGATATCTTTTCATTCTCTTTTCATCGCACCATCCTCCAGAAATCAGCTCATGCATCAGTCATCAGCTAACGCGCGCTACACATTCACATTGGCGAGCGATGAATCGTTCCATTGATCGAAAAATTCAGAGGGAATTATGATTTTACATACGAATTGCAAATGCTATTCAATTCTAGTGGATAATAGGTACTGTAGAGTTTAGACTGATAAGGTATGAATTTGTTGTTGTACTTTTCAAATTCATTTTAATGCATGATGCGGTGATATTGAAATGATTCCATGCAAAAAGTGGGGCTTCTACTATGTTGGCACATCCGCAAAGATTAAGTGATGTGTAGCTTAAGAAGGCAAGCATCAAAGGCGGTGTGCTGAGATGAAGAAGTGAAATTAGTTGTTCGATACGTGAATGATGGGAGAGATTTCCTTTTTGCTCTTGATTTAATGTTCTGACAGATGTCTTTTGAGATGAAAGTGCTCACTAAATATTGCGCACAATTTCCGAAATTCATAAATATCAGTATTATTCGATGAACATGCATAATTTGAGGGCCATTATCCCATCGATTAAGTTCTTCTCACCATGACCAGCAAACAACAGCCAACCGGCATTTCTGTTTTATGTCATTCCGTTGCACCGTTCTGTGAAACGCTCAATAGCATTCGGATGTTCGCATTCTTTTGAATAGTTTTGCAGAATATAATTTTTTGAAATATTTCCGCCAGAAATTTTACAGCGACAATTTCTTCTACTTCTCTCTCAGATATTTAGTATCTAATTCTATGTTCCGATAAGTGCATTCGCATATTTAAACTAATTGTAAGGATGAGAACCGTTCAGAAGGAATTATGATTTTACATACGCTCAACAACGTTTCAAGGAGTAAACTCTATATGAAGCGCTGTAGAAAGCAGCCAAAAATATGCTTAGATTGCTGTGAATAACTAATCAAGCTCACCAAATATCACAAAGGAATTAATCACTGCGTCAAGGAGATTGCCCGTACAACACATTCGATGAATAATGACTGACTGTATTGCTTTCGTTGAATTTTCTAGGAAAGTCATTCTTCGAAAACTGTTTCGCTTATATTTTACGGCATTTTGACAACATACGAAATAGACTTTTCATTCACTTGAACAATGCGTCACACAAATCTATACGTAAAATACCTTCAAATATTGCAACCGTACATCTTACATCGTTCAAATTCTAAAGCAACATTGCTCATAGAACACAAAGCGACAATTTTCACCCGCCAACATTCCACTAATGCTTTCAGCGTGATCGGAGCATACGTGCCGATCACACTACAAGCATAAGGACGTCGTTCATAATTGCAGTTCTTTTGCTGTGCTTCAAACAGCGACAGTTCTTTAGTGACTTGGAACAGCAACGTTCACTCAAATACATGTTCCGTTTTGAATAATCGAAAGTGCCTCTTTGTGAATAGTCTTGTGGATCACTGCGAGAATCCGTTGCAATCCTCTGAATCCTTCAGATAGAACTTGAATAATTCAAAAGAAAACAGCCGAACTCGAAAACGAGAATTGTACCCTGGTTTATTCGTTTCTAGTATCCCATATACATCAGCGGTTATCGAAAATTACTCATCAGAATTCATTCGTTTATACGAATTTTCGAAACTATGAAATGCGTACTTTCTAAAGCCTAAATAATCTTGAACAATACCATTGGGAAGCTTTATGCGAAACATTCAACAGTTGTTTCAGTCGTTGTATCGTAAGAATCCTGGAATGTCGATGAACGATTGTCGAACGCCATCAAACATCAACAAAAATCGATATCGTGACGTGTGTCCTTATGATGAAACTCGAGTTCCAATTTCCGCCCCATCTGGAGACTACATTAATGCTTCGTTTGTTAATGTTCGTTTTCTTCATTGAATTTCGAATGAGTCATTTAATTTCATTACGAATGTTATATCTCAAGAACCGCCAATATATCCGGCGAATAATTCAGAATTAGTATCTCCGCAGAGATTTAACCGTATCACTTTTGTCTTTAAACATCTGATTGCTTGTTTTTTTTCTCGAAAATTGATTCAAATTCATAATGTGAACGCACCGTTTACCTTATGAATGTAAATCTTTTAATACTGATTGTGAGCATTGCATGATATGTGGTGGTGAAAAGAACTGACTGATTTCAAGAGGAATGAATATTTCTAGATGGAAATCCCGTCGAGCGGTATCGTGAATCGTTATATCGCCACGCAAGGTCCACTGCCACATACCTGTGTTGATTTTTGGCATATGGTTTGGGAGCAATTATCAACAACAATCGTAATGTTGACCACAACGGTAGAACGTGGTCGTGTGAAATGTTATCAGTATTGGCCGAGACTTTACGAGAATCATGAATATGGTCGTTTGCAAATATCGTGTATTCGTGAACGTGAAACACCGAACTGTTCTTATAGGGAATTCTCTGTGAAGGATAGAACGGTGCGTTTTCTCCATTTGAATCCTACTTGTATGGCTCAGTAAAATCCACCAGTTATTTCTACTGAGCTTTTCGCTTGGACGTTTGAAGTTGTTTGTTCGTTCCAAGGAGTAAACTGTATATGAAGTGCAGCAGTATGCGAGAAAGCAGTCAAAAATATGTTTAAATACCTGAGAATAACTAATCAAGCTCATCAAATATCACAAAGGAATTGATCATCCGCTTGAAACTCATTACGATTGTTGGTTTTTGTGTGAAGCAATAACTTCTTTGTTCATGACTCTACTGCCAACAACATTGTTGGGTATGCCATACAATACGAATTGGTGACTGTAAGTGTCCGTCCCGTCAGGGATACTTGCCATATGCGAACGTAATTGATATTGGGAATTGCAGTCGAACGAGGAGAGGCGTGTCACACAAATGCAATACACTGCATGGCCTGACCATGGTGTTCCTGACGACCCGAAGCACTTCATCGAGTTTGTGGATGAGGTATTTGTTACTCAACTATACTCTTATGACAATGCACAATCATATAATGCTAGTTCAATTTTCGCAGATGTTTGCTGGTGCCAAACGCTCGTGCTTTCAGAATGAAAACAAAACGGAACCTAGATGTTCCTTTACAGTCAATGTCGAAACCTCATAATGAAATCTTTGGCTTCTTATATCGTAAGTACTCTGAGTGGCAACAACCAACTATTGTTACCTTAGAAGTGCAAAAAGAGCAAAGCGCATGCCTCGGATCGCATCATTAATTTCTTGCAGGTGCGTCGTGCACGGGTCGGTTCTGTGGATCCAATTGTGGTGCACTGTAGTGCGGGTATTGGCCGTACGGGTGTTTTAATCCTTATGGAAACGGCAGCGTGTCTGGTTGAAGCAAATGAGCCTGTTTATCCACTTGACATTGTTCGAACAATGCGTGACCAACGTGCCATGCTCATTCAGACATCGGTAACTGTTCTGTTTCTTAGCAGACTTATGATCTGTTCGAGAACAAGGTCTATGTTCAAACGAAGAATATAGCCACAAATGATGCAGCAAAATTAACCGAATAGAGCGGTACAAAAACCTTGGAATCACTAGATTTTTGTGCTCTTTCTGATTTATGTCGACTTCAGGAAGATTCATTCCACTTATGACAAGTGCTAAAATTGCTATGGGATTTCAGGGTCAGTACACATTTGTATGTGAGTCGATTTTGCGAGCATATAACGATGGATCAATAAAGCCTCTTGCCGAATACCGCAAACACTCTTGAATTCCAGACTGTGATTTGTTATCTGTTTAGAAATTTACTTGATCGTTGCTGCAATACCGCTTAAGGAAATCCGTTCGGAAATAGTCATAATTAGTTGATATCGGAATTTTAATTTTAGTCATCCACGACACTTATTGTTCAACCATATTATGCAGCTGCCTCCGGGCCACTTCGTTTCACTATCGCACTTTCATTCCTTTATTTTTAAGAAACCCCTCTGGTAACGGGGTTCATCTGTTCATAATGCTCTTGTGGTTATGCAACGACGTACACCTTAGCTATTTATTTGTTTGTATACTCATGTTTTGATGGCAATTTATATTTATACAAATATAGATAATTTCATTCTGCTTGACTTTTATCATCGTTATTTGTAATTATAAGGAAAAAGCTTTTATTATACGCCAATATATTTGCATTAGTATTTCATGTTACTCTTCGCAAATACAGTCATTTTGCTTTGTTTCATTACGATAGTGTTTTCAATTGTAATTATATCATCTCTTTACATCAATTCACTCGATTTCTTTTGTCATCATTTTGCCGCTTGAGATTTGATTTATATGATTATACTTGTAGATTTTTGTTATTGTCTTCAACAAGTCGCCAATATTGGTGGTTACTGTCGTTTGAGTTTGTCGCGTGTTACCGTCCGTTTGTATGGATGAAAGTTCTCTTATTGAATTGCTTCATTTTGATTCATTCAATGATAAAATTTCACAAATCCTTATGTTTACGCAACTGATTGTGCTGCTCTTTAGAATGAAACTCTATACTGACGAGAGCTGCCGTTGGTTACCAATAACTCTACCGTCGAATGATACGATGAAGTATGGAATCACTGAACATAAGATGAACGACATTCACCTGAGGTGATTGAATTGTTCACCGAATAGGGAATATGAAAAGAAAACAAATTTATACAATAGCACGTTGTTATTGTCATTTTATGAAGACAACTATATCAGACTAGATATGGACAATCGAAAAGGAACAATTCGTACACAAACACAAAATCAAGATACAACTGGTAACGACCATATATACTATTTAACGCAAAGTAAAACTTAACATCGTTTTATTGATAGTGGATTATTGAGTGACAATAACATCTAGATGGTACTTATTAGCATTGTATCTCGATAATACAAGCAACAAAGCCAAAATTGAGAATTTCAAGTTCAATAGTTCCATGTCCACCTCATTTATCTGATATACTAAACCTTCGAAAGCACCAGCACGTGCTCAACTCTCTAATTTCAATTATCACTGCTCACATAGTTTAGCTAACATAGATGTCATAAGCAAATTAAAGATCCGAGTAACTGCGATTAATTTCTCGTCAGTATCAAATTCTCGAAGTAATTTTGACTTATAAAGCAGTAGAAAACAACAATAAATGAAAATAATAACGAAATCATTCAAAAAATTTGATCTTCACGAACAAAACAGCCATGAGAAAGGATTCAGTTGACAGGAAGTCAACTGAGAAATAAATTTCAGAGTTAAATAATGATCGGAATTTTGTTTAAAAATATGGAATAATATGAGAAACAATTAGTTTACAAATATTGTGCTTTCGAAACGCATCACAAGAACAGATGAATGAACATGCGAGCAGTGAGTGCAGTTTAACGACAGCACGAATTCACAAAATCGAAAGTAATTACAAATGAACGATATTGGCAAACGAACGAGTGTCAAAAGCGATTTGCAAAGCACGCACGCTTAATTCATAATGGATGAACAGCTCATTCAGCATACTAACCATCAACGATCGTCACTCAACAATCACCGAGTGACTTTTCTACGAACAATTATTGAAAACTGCCAAAATCCGATTCAATTTTAGGAGAATCAATTTTAGAAAAATCGAAGAAAATTGAAAAATGTATCGAAACGTTAAGAAAAACAAAAACATATCCAAATAGTGAATGAATGCAACGGTGACACAACAACAATGATAAATTGATAAATTCAGATGGAACCCGAAAAGCAAAATCAAGAATGAATTTAATTAAGTATGATTATCAAGAATTCAATTCAAAAATTAAATTATAAATTAAGTATAAAATTTAATTTAATTAACGATAAGTATGAATAGAAAAATTCAATTCAAAAATTAAATTTTATATTAAATATAAAATTCAATTTAATTAGGTATAAATTAACGACGAAACTCTACACAAAAAAAACAACTATAATGAATAAATACGTTAATAAAGAGAAGCGCCTACTTATATTGACGTGGTTCTGTTAATCGGCAAGGAATTTTTGAATACGTGAAGAGCTCTGTTCGTCACTGTAATCAAAAATTAAACCACAAATGAAAAGAAGGTTGTCTATGAAATCAGTTGGATCTATTTCGCTGCAATAATAATATATTCATTAAAATGTACATTCAAAAAATCTCCAATTCGTGAACGTAACTCACATCTGAAATCAGTTTTCGGAACAGGTTTATTCAACTGGAAGTTTCCCCATAGATGTTGGACGAGACACCTTTAAAAAGAATACAATATTCGTAGCAACGACGAAACTCTACAAAAAACAACTAAGAATATGACGAAGAACGAACAGTCGGAAACAGTCGGATGGATTCGTGGCATATATTCGTGCTATTGACTGTTTTCAGCAGTTCGAAAATCTTTTACGACCAAATAACCCTCTAATAACGGCATTATCATAGGCCAATTATGCTCAATGGCGAATGATAAAATCGCGTTCGGGATGTGTTCCTTTAATGTTTGCAATATGATCATTCCTAAAATGTTTCCTGATTGAACGGCTTGAGAAAGCAATCAAACGATAACTTGAAAATTCAAAAAAGCGACTGAATTTTTATCGAAACAAATCAAAGGGGATGGAGGACAACGGAAGAACGGAATCTGCGTTCAGATTACATCCTCTTGAGATTAGTTAAATCCCAGTGGTCTAAATGGTCTGACAACAAAGCGAAAACAGTCATAATTCAATTAATCAAACGCATTTTCATTCATTCCCCAATAAAAGTATCGCAATCAATGATCAATCTCCAAAGAATTTTCCTTTGAAAGAAAATTCAGAAGCATATTCATGAACAATATAAAAAATTAAATCAGAAATGAGTGCAATAAGATTTGTGCGTTTGTCAACTTGGTACGTTTCACGTCGCCGATTCAGAAATGCAAAAATCATAATCTTCAAAACGGTATTTTTAGTAGTAGATGCCAAATTACACCGCCTTAGTTGTAATAGTCGAGGACCATGAACGATACAACTGACTTTAACTATATCGAAGCATCGAGTACAGTTTTTGCCCTGTCAGACTCTATTGTCCATTGATCTATATCAATCGCCTACCGCACTAAATCACACCATATCAATTGCGATATCAATGAAATTTTTGACATCGAGTTTCATCATTTCATCCAATCATTTAATAAACCTGTTATATTTATAATACAGCAAAGATCAAATGACTACACAAATCAACTGACATTAAATGCCATAATGAACAATAATACAATCGGTTACAATGCAACAAACAAAACACCGAATGGAAATATGACAAAAAACAGAAATGAGAAACTCTGTGATGAGGAATAATAACGATATCAAATTAAAACTTTAAATAATGAACAATGAGAACAGCGACAGACATAAAGACTATCCACAGTTGACATGAACATAACATTTTGAAGTTGTGAATATGTATATAAAGAATTGCTGCCGTTCGACCAGATGAGAAGAAGATTTGCCAAATTATAAAAAATAGCTCACTCCTGACATATGACTGTTGGTCCTCATTGAGAATAATACCGCTTTGTAACACAAAAGAAGAGATTCCTAATTGGGGATCTTATCTCGATTGAGGACTCGAACTCGATATTCTTGAATGTTGAAAAATAGAGTACATTCACACAGCCCTCAGATATCAGAACAGATATCTGAACGTGAGCAAGAAGACGGAATGGAATGTTTTTGTGAGAGAAGAAGGAATGAGCTATCTTTGACTGGATAAATGAAGCGATAAATAACATTCGCTTTGCAATCACAAACAGACACATGAATGAAAACCATCGGAATTGGTAACATTCACACCGCAACACTAACGTTCTACGTGGTACTTATCGCTTGAACGAGGCCCTGCTTCTCGAGAATTCTCAAACGCTTCTCGACAGCGGTTTTGTATTTGGAGAGGATCATTTTATCGGATTCACTGGATACTTGTTCAGAGAGTGTATGCAACATCATATAAGCTGTTTGATACCTGAACTTGTTACAGTGTAACCTGATGGCATACATCAAACCATTTGATATTAATTTTCATAAATAATGAAACTTCAGATTAACTGGTTGACATTTGCTTTGAAATGAATTGAGCTTAACGAAGTCACTCGAAATTCAAAATGGGTGAAATGAGAATGGGTGAAATGAAGCGTGAAAAGTACCGTTGTGAGCAAAGATGAGGATTTCCGAAGAGTTCATCTAATGCAGCACTCTGACATAAATCAATCGCATGCTTGTACATGATGCGTTCGGCTGATATCACTGCCATTGCTGGATCTGCTGCCGGCAAACCCAAAGATGCCAGTTCTTGAGAACGCATCTGAATGATTAGTTTTCATAAACGCTTCAGAAACTGCTTCAGTTCACAGCAAGAGCAATGAATAGAGATTAACGAACCAGACACTGATGATATTTGTCATTCAACTGATTCAGAACATGTTGCACAGCCGGTGATGGATGTAATGCCTCTGCACTGACTTGCTTTTGGGCCAGAAGCAGAGCCGACGACAGCATATGTAACGCTCGCACATAAACAACCAATTGTTCGGCACGACGATACGCATCCGAATATTCTTTCTTCTGCAATCATCTTCCATAAAACTTTCAATCACCTTCAACTCATCAAGAATCGCGTCTTAAGGTTCTGCATCACTGCAACGAACGTATTCCTCAAATAATGAAAGTCGGCCGTACTCGTCAACTACAATATTCAAACATTTCCCGATCGTATTCAGTTCTTCTAATAACACTGATTGTGAAGGAAGTTACGCAAATTTTGAACAATTTGCATAAATGATATTGACGATAAAACGATAACCAATTGTATACAACGATATTGGACTAATTTTTGCACAGTACCCACTATGTTGATCAGATTTACGATTAGACTTTTCAAACAAATTGTCAATCCCTTGAAATTCTGAACTAATCTCAAGCACGAAAAAATCACCAGAACGCAATTAGATTTCAATTACGGTCGTTGAATAGAGAATTTGAATCAGTGAACAATGGATGATTGTTCAGAAAGATGAATGCCCAAAACCGTTCGTTCCATTCATCAACAAACCACTTCATAGAGCGCATTTGGGAGAACGCGAAAAGAGTACATTAATAATAATTGTGTGCAAACAGCAACTATAAATTTGCCTTTGGCGAGCATTGCCATTACATATGTGCGATGAATACAAATGGATACATATATCACCAACTGAAAAATGACTGCAGCAAGCATACTGATGCAAATATCATCATCCAATACATTCTGCGATCGATACGATCGATCGAATTGCTATCGTGTCGCATTTTGCGGTTAAGAAATAATCGCGTGAATAATCGTCAAACATTTTTCCGTTATTTTCGCCTATTCTGCAGTCTGAAAAAAAAATGAACGTGGAGTGAGTGAACGAACGAACCTTTCTCGACTGGATTGCGATTGCGATAGGATTGCTTCTACTTTCCGCGACACTTATTAACGTATCCACCAATTCGAGCACGAATCGTAGCTTGGCTAACACTTGAACATGTTCTGCCTGCAGTGTTAACGTTAACTGAACAACGTCATCCATTTCTATTTCACGAAAATTCCGTAGTGATCAGAAACAAAGTTGATGATAAAATTCAAAATGAATATTGAAATGAAAACGCCGATTGTAATTCGTAGCTTGCCACGTGGTTCATTATTGTTATGACAAACGAATTGATGCAAACACATAAATGTAAAGCAATTGTTCAGATGAAGAACGAACACTACCTCCATAAGTGTTTCTTGCTGTAAAGACGGCGGGACATCATCGTTGATGTCGTCATCCACATTGATATCGTCTTCGTAGTGGGTTGGTGTCACCAAGTTGTTTGCCGGTGATGAAGGTGTATTATTGGCATTGTTAGATGACACTTTAGCGAGCGTTTCGGTGACATTACCCGAGATACTCTCATCCACGGAAACACTTTCCATTAGCTGTGAATGCGTCGAGTCATCTGAATCGTTCATTGCATTACGGTTCCCCCACTGGAATGACAAAACAATGATGAAACTCTTCCAGCAGAATTCACCAACTGGTTCAACTGCGGATCAGATATTTTGATATTGAGTTGGAATGAAGAGATGCTTGATGAACAAAGGATACTGATTGCAAAACATATGTCAACCGATCAAAACCTTGCAAAATACGGATCATAGGATAAAACTTTTTTAAAATCAAAAATATCGAAACAAATAGATGGACACTCAATAAATGAAGAGATGTTAGCAAAAAATAAACAAACGAATAGATACAGCAGGATTGTCTAAACGACAGCTGAAGTAACGATTTGAAGTAGAACATCGCAAGAGATGGTAGAAATACTTCAAAAGCTGGTCAATATATAAAATGAAATGTATGTATGGAACTGATGACGAATGATGAAGCGATAGATTGAATTCAATAAATGAAAGAGATAACTACTGACGGAATGCAATAAAACGAGAATGAAAATGAAAATTTTAGTAGCTTTGACGAAATTACTGATGAAAAGGCAAAATGTGACTGTCTCATTTACTGAGCAGATATGCATCTGCTTATAGACTAGTCCATACATAAACATAAATCGTGCGCAAAACAACATTCGAATAGCAAAACTTTTTCTCGGTTTTCGAATCACGAATGGAACACCAAAACGAGAGTAATTGAACGGATGTATCTGTCTCAAGCAGATAAGTGATGATCACAAATACTCATTTGCATGATAGCATTGCAGTTTCGAAATCGTATGCGAAGAGGCAAGTACAGCTGGATGACGAAGAGGACAGAACAGTTGCGAAATAAACCGATAATGGGTGCTCGTGTTTTTCGATAAGTCTTAAAAATGCTCCAGCTTATACCATAAAAATATTCCAGCACTGCGCTGAAAATCCCTCAAAAGCACAATCCCTGTGAATGGAAATTTCGCTGAGCATTCAGTGAAACGTATAACAGAGTCACTGATTCGATTATTTCACATCAAATGATTTCGTTCTTCTTCGAATGCATCCATCAATGCAAAAAGATTTATTCAATGCGATCGCAGTTCATCAGTGCAGTTCAGTTCTTCCGAAGGAGTCTCTTCGAAAATATGACAGTGGAAAGCGATAAGGTTTAAAGATGCTCACCCATCGACGGAAGTGCTTTCGATGAAGCGAAAGGTAAATGAATAGGTCGGTCCAACTCAACATCTTCGTCATCGTCACTTAGACTACTGAAAACAATTCTCACCGAATTGTCAAATTCAATTACACAATCATTATAAAATTAAAGAAATAATACAACCGAATTTGATAAGATCGAAACAAGGCCGCATATCATCAGAAATGCTAACTGTCCGATAAGTTGGTCCCTTAACCACTCCTATACACACCATAACTCAACATATCACTAATCGATTTCATTGAGTTAGTTCTGCTTCAGCTAATTCATAACTAATGCATTTGCATTAAACTAATTCAATGTGTTTGGCATTTTCGACAACGAAATATTTAGGATGCGGAAAAAACTAATGGAACTAGAACAAGGAATTGACAATCTGCTTTCGTTAGCTGGATCGGAAGTGTGCACTTTGATGAGACTTATCTGCATAAGATACAATTCAGTTCAATGCCATAGTCAGGCTTATTGTTAGATGATTCAAAGAAACATCAAAAGCGAAACGCCAGAAATACAGTGGTTCGTTTAACTGGAACGAAGCGCATGAACATGCTGAGCAAACGACTCGGAAATGGATTTAAAAGCATCAACTTTCATCACTGAGCAATGCACAAATGACAATTCTGTTATTACTGTTAGCCATAATGGGTTGATGTCACCATCCATCTCTCATAGTCCAAATTTGAAATCCGATCATTTTCAGAGAATTCTCTCAAGATGTTTCCATCGCTTCGCATTCAACATACCTATTCGTCTGCACAGCAATTATACGGGGTAGCACCATTGAAAGCCTTGATGCGGATTCGGTTTCAGAAATTGAAAGTGAATCAAATATACGTCAATTAATACCTCGATGAGATTTGGTTGGTTGAACGTGGCGCTGCTCGAACGGTTAAGGATGCACACGACCGTGGAGGCGAAACGGATAAATATTTGAGATTATCGATTGGAGGGGACGGTGATCCCATCACGGTGTGAGGCTCTTTTGTGGTTGTTCCATCGGTTCGACAAGCACCATGAGCTGGCTGACCAGTGTCACGATTCGATGTCGCAGATGCATTAAGCATCATCGATTCGACGCTATGATTGCGTGACAACGATTCATTAACAGTTGCGGACTTAGGGATGGTGGTGGTTGTGGTTGACGATGGGCAAGGGTCAGATGCGTCTGCATGCGCCACCGCACTGGCCGTTGCTCCTTCCGGTACCGACTTTAACGCAGTGTGCAAGTTGGCATCTGATGAAGTCGGTACGTGGTTGCTGGCTGCTTGCGAACTGTCCACTGTGTAGCGACGTGAACGTCTCGGTAGTGATGTCTCATGTCGTGTCGATCGCGGTTCACGAACCACAAACTGAGCTGAAATCACGCCAAATGTCAGACGACTAGACCCCAATGAATCCACCAAAATCTCATCATGACAATACGCATCCCTCAGTTCACTGTAAAATTAGAAATTAACGGACTGATGAATGCTGGTTTTGAAGTCAACAATAAGTTAGTGTTTTGGTCAGTCTATTCGGATAATGATGCAAAATGATGCCAATTTCAGAGGTGCGATTCTCTCAGATATCTGTCTTCCCGATGCCGATGTGGGTCATGCGCTTCGAAGTGCTGCTTAACTGCGAAAATATATATGTACCTCTTTACGAGAGCAATTCTCTTTGAAGAATAATGAATGATGAAGGAATAAGACTGGATACAGCTACGAGAAATGATTGAGTGTGTGAGAATTAATGTCGAGATTAATATAGCAAAATCACTTGTGCAATGATGAATGCTTCGGTGCTAGTTTTGAGATAAGCGAAATGCGTATTCTTTTAGCGCATTTTGTAGATGTAATCCTATGCTGAGCTCCGCATATTACCGACGCAAATAACGAAACGAATCAAAACGCTTGCACAGCTATCTAAATGAAGGTGATCTGTTCGTGAGATTTTCAACGGATTCAAGTCCGCAACGAGATCCAACAAGCTCTGCTAGAAAATGACTGCAGTCAAACATTGAAACTAATTATGTGATTTCGTTCGAAAGCAGCGGAGTATTTGGATGTATTTACGGGTCTGACTTTGGTTTTAAAAAAAAAGAAATTACGCGAATATTCAGCTTCATCAGTGCAATGGTTTTCATTCTGACTTCATTCTATATCAACCAATCTTAAAATTAATTCGATTCGATAGAAGAGAAAGAATATGATTATTGTGGACCAAATAAAATAATCATCCGTTGTGGAAACATTAACCTATAAACTGCACCCGATGCATCAGCCTCGTTAAGTGCTTGAAGTCTGAACTCAACTCAAGCAAATGACGCTAAAACTTAGACGGCACAACAAATGCATTCTATATTATGACAGAGTTGAGATGTTATGCACGAGTATGCATCGAGAATAAATGAAATTCGATCCTTGGTGTGCTCAATTACAATACTCTTGACTGCTCATCTAGATCATTCTCATCCAATAATTCAGTTCTTTCCTTACACTTTTTCTGTCGACTTCCATAAAACTAAAGAACTTAGGAAAGTTAGACGTGTGTGTGACCAAAACAAAGACGAACGACAAATGTTTAGGGAAAAATGGCCAGATAGTTGATATGACTGTCACGAGACTAACTACTCCCTTACTCTTAGTTTTGCAGGAAAGCATTACTCAGATACAGTCAAGAACTTATTGAAAGTGCTAACAAGTATAAAGTGTATTCTTTCACCTTCGAAACCTAATGAAAAACGCACACAAAAGACAAACAGTTGCTATGTTAAATACATCAAATATCTGCAATTGTTATTTGTTATATAATATAATAACATAACAATAAAACATCAGTCTTTTATCGTTTTAACAATCACTTAAAAATGACAATTTTTACAATTTGATCTATCGAAATCTGCTAATGCACACTGCAATGCACTTACGCTTCTTTGTTAGAGTGAATTAACTGACCATCAAGTATTGTGATTAATCATTGCAAAATTACTTTAAAATCATTTGTACAGAGCAGCTGAATGATTCGATGTTTAGCAGCAATAATTCAAGGTTTAAAAAATCTTATCGATCAAAGCCTTCGACACTGTCTTAATCAAAACAATTTGCACTCTTTATGATGTGACTGTTTGGATTAAATTATTTCACTCAGTTTATTAATCCTCCTATACCATTACGTTAAAACTTGTCTAATTTAATTATAATTTAACGATCATTTGCAAATCTGTCTATTTTCACAACGCTCCAATGGTGCCTTATAGCGAATCACCGGTAAGTTAGTAAGTTCACTAGAGAAAAGGTGGATGCATTGAATTCTTCTCAGCAGAAACGATAAAACGATAAAAAACGAACTGGACGGTAAATTGATTTGTTCAATGGATGGGACGCGTATTTCGCTGGATGCAGCTGCAGCCTGACTTGACGCAGCATTAGACGACGTCTTCTTAGCCGTTGTAATCATTGAACCATTTCGCCTCTCCTCCATCTTCGCGTATGCTAAACGCTGACTGGGAACGGGTACTGCACGAATATTCGATGATCCACCCGCAGTTGCAGTGTGTACCTGAAACGAAACAAACGCAATCCCTTACACTTTAAGTGAATCGCATCCTTGTGCTCATATCGAGAATTATCTTTCAACACTAGAATCTGCAGCAAACAATCAATGAAATAACTTCAAATGAACACATCAAGCAACCTCGAAAATCACCGAAAATTACAATGATTACGAATTGATTGTGTTTTTTGACACTAACAGTTACGTTTGGTTCAGATTTCATTGAGAACTGGTAAACGATATTATGATGATGGTCTCATGCGCATCACAAAGTAATTAGAGCTCTAGTCGTTCTAATGACAGCTGGCACAGCTGACATAACGCTCACCGAAGTGTCAAAATTCACGGCTCCATTGAGATTAATTTACATACAAATGCTAAATGATACATAAATATTTGCGTAAGCAAATGCATTCAACAAATGAATACATTTAAAGCTCAACGAAAAATAACTACATATGCAGCATCATGAATATGCATCACTGATATAATTATCATTGACAGCTTGCCCAGTAATGAGATCACTTCATTTCCGAATCAGATTAATTTCAATAAATTGCTAGTCGATTGGAGGTATTATTACCTGGACTTGCTTGACAGGGCAAGTGAGATGCGATTCATTTGGATTGGTTGCAGAGGTCGGTCGACGTGCGGGAACGGGTGAGTGTTGCGTGTGTTGACCATGAACAGAGGGAAGGAATGTGAAATCACCTGAATCAACCATATTGTTACCGTTACCTCCGTTGCCTGTTGCTGTTGTTGCTGCTGCTGCTGCTGCCCCACCAACTGCTTCATTTTGCCTGAATTTCAAGATAATTACTTCGAATAGCAGAATATGAGATTTTTTGCAGCAAATTCGTATGATATATTGCAAAGAACAAGGCGAACGACGCGCATATTGAACTGCATTAAGTTGCTTTCTTTCTTCCTAAAAACAAACTGAAATCAAACAATTCGAATGTACCAAATCAGTACTTCAGCGAAACAATCAAAAAATGCATTTTCAGTTCTCCGGTTTTCAAGTTCTTTTCTCTGTGATAATGAAGTAGCGATGAACCGATGAGCGGTGTGATGTGTGTGAGGAGAAGATGAATAAGGGTGAGCGGATTTGCGATGATTCGAAAGGGCGGGTGACGAAGGATTATTCAGCAAGGCGTGACGTTTTGAGGATGCCGCAGTTGAGTGTGCTGACGCATTTGCCGCTGACTCGAGAATTCTTTTCGAAGGGGATGTCATCGGAGCCGAATGTAAGAATGGGTGCGAGAAAAATGCATCTGAAAATTAAAAATGCATATGACAGGATCTCCACGAAAATAGCAAGAAAAAATGTAAGGTCGTATGGTCACGAGGAATATTGCATAAATATGATTCAGGATCAACTGGCTGAACTGGTCAACTAAAAAAATATTATAACACGCTTCGAGAACAATAACGACATCATTTTCGATATCGTTCTTGTCCATATATGCCAACGAAAATTCGTTTGATTTGCAATGAAAACATTAACTAGTGAAAGTTTTGAGGAGACAAACCGAATTCAATGCGATCTTTAGCGTTTCGTTTGAGTAGTCCAAGCAGAAGATCTTTCAGAAGAGGGCTACAGTAAGAAGGAATGCTGGGCCGTAATTCCTTATTACGTTCGTAAAACTGCTTTAGAGCTTGCGGTGTTTGCGCTTGAAATGGCGCTTTGCCGGTTAAGCATTGAAATATTATTGTACCTATCGACCAGAGATCTGCTTTCGCACAATAATGCAACGACATTATCACCTGCAATTTCATTTCAAATCCTTCTTCAGTCACTTCTTTATAGCGATCAATCGTTTTCTGTTCTTAATCAATCGATAATTTCGGGACGAGTGATTGATTCAGTGAGGTCATATTTATCTCAGATACTAATATACTAAATGAAAAATTCATCTTTTTTAATGATCAAAAATAATTTCCATTGCCATATTTTTTGATTTATAGATCGATTTTTTTCTGTACTGACAACACATCGTGAGTATCAATGTCAAGCGATTACTCCTAATCAAACAAAGTGTCAAATGAATGCTTTCAACTAGTGCTGAGCACTACCAAAAATAACACCTTGATAAATGACCACATGAAAGTAACACAAAAGGTGAAGTGTTCGTCACGTGCACAATAAGTGCTAGTAATAAGTTTCGATGCCAAACCAATTTCACAACATCGCATTAATCAACGCGATCACTACGCTCTTCATTCGATCCATAACCAAAGCTATCACATACCTCCGGTGCCATGTACATCGGTGAGCCGCACAAGGTGGCAGCCATCGTACCGTCGTCGAGAAAACGTGCAAAACCAAAATCCGCCAATTTAACAATCAAATCCGTTGCCGGTGGATTCGGTCGTCGAGTTGGATTACATAACAATAAATTTTGTGGCTTTAAATCCCTTAAAATACGGCTGTTAATCTATCATCACAACGTACACTCTTCATACAGTAATCCCCGCTGCCCATCAAAGGCATCGCATAATAGCTAAACAATAAAAGCCGACGAACCTATGCACAATACCCTTCTTATTGATAGCCTCAATCGCCCGAGCGATATGCACCAAAAAGTGTTGAATTGTTAATTCAGGTAGAGTGATCTTTGACTGAAGATAATCGCCCAGATCACCACCATTGCAATATTCCATAACAAGAAAAACATGCGTCGGTGTCTCAACACACTTCAGTAATCCAACCAAATTTTCATGTTGTAAACTCGACAACTCCTAAAAACAATACTTTCAAGCAACAACACAATTGTTTTCAGCAGAAAACCATCTGCTCATGATACCACACGGATATTGTAGGCAGTACTGTTACGTACTCAAATATTGCTGCGTTGAATAATTCATGCTAAACAGCCGACCTCTATATAGCAGAGAGCAACCGATAAGAATTGTGCAAATTTCAGAAAAGAAAACCGGCATTCAGATGTATTCGTACCTTCAGGATTTTGATTTCTTTCGTGAGAAGATTCTTTGACTTCGATAAATTCTTTTTAGCGATACTCTTAATTGCCACCGGTAAATCTTTCTTCTGAAAGATGAATAAATTGAATTTATAAATTCTCGTTTGTGAATTCAGTGATGTTCAATTTATTGAACGTGAAGTGTTTATGTTCTTAACGTCATTATCACACTAAAATTTCATAAGAAACCAATCGTACCAAGACAATCACATTATAAACTATTTATGCAATCACGAATCTAAAGCAGATAATCGATTGAATGCCATAAGAAGCATTTATGACATGAACATTGTTCAGCTATAATCTCTCAGTAGTAATCACACTGCTTGTTTCAGTCATACCAACTGAAACAATAAAAAGAACAAATGCTATTGTGCGCCGACAATGCATTCCAAAAAATTATTTACAGAATCGGCCTTTATGAAGATAATATCAAATCTCCTCAATACTCTTCCTTCAGTTCTCCGAGTGAGTTCTGATTTCAAATTACAAAAGAATTGGAAACAAAATACATCTTCTTTGAACGAGATGGAAAAGCTGAATGATTCATATTCAATTTCAGCTAACCGAGATTCACCAGACAACTGCTCATGATGAAAATGTTCATAATTCAACAAAGAACTCAACAATGACGTTTTGCTGACTGACAACAACCAAAACGACAGTCATAAAGATAAGCGATCAGAAAACGTGGAGATTGGAAAATTCGGCCAATTTTTTCCCCAAGAAATGACTTCATTGTTCTTTGATGATAGTAATTGGCTGAACGATGGACAATGTGAGGAAATGCATTCGTTGAAATAATTGTTCCTCTGAGTGAATTCGTGATGAAAATATGTGAGTGAGGAACATGCATAGTTGTCGAGAGTTGGTGTGTGATGCCTAGATGTGGTGGTTAATACTCAAAAAAATTGTAACGCGTCCATTGCCTAGCCCTGTGCCCAACCCACACAATGACGTAGTCAATAAATAAATCCGCACCACACAATCACCCCTTTCCATCCAGTAAAAATGAATCCTCCTTTCAAGCAGCAGCAGCACATACGCACTTAAACGTACAACTGCAATGAAATCCTCAAACTTTCAATCAGCCCTATCATTTGAACGAACCAATCAGGAATATAACAAATAAGATGAACGAAGACTCGTGTCTAAATTACAGCCCAATGCTTATGCCTCATGCATTCATCCAGTACAAAACAATTGCAGAAAGCATTCTGAAACTAGAACTCAAAAATCAGTGTTTAGTGCATGTCAAAAGCTGGCAATGATGTGAATGAAATTTTGGTCAGATTGGATTCAAAATTTGACGAAAATGTACCAAAATAACATGATGATTCAAGAAAGTCAACTGATAGTTATCTTTGTCATGGTTTTCCATGGTCCGCAAAAATATTAGCGATGGAGACAACAGTATAGAATACTGTTTCAGTGCTTCAATTTGCTCTTGCAGTGATTCAGCGTTTAGTTGACGTACACTCAGCGTTTATTCATCAAAGGAGTGGATATCACGAATGCAAATATCAAAGATTCATCTCTCAGAAGGGAATGAATTCCCTGAAGAAAAGTGATCCTTAATATGCACAACACCATCTGACATTCCAATCTATACATGGCTCTATGAGAACCCATCATTAGACGTATGCGTCGTGCATCAAAGCTTATCATTAGGCTTTATAACTGCAAATTCTAGCGCAGTGAAATTTAGCTACTCATTATCAACAAAAAAAACTCATTTGGAGCACAGCCCGTAACTCATTTACCACGCATGAAATCATCTGAAGTTGTTTCCTCTACCGTATCTCTTTGATTCCCTCTCACTAGCAATACTTCTGTGATTACTAATTGCATGCTTGGAATAATCTTCAATAGGGCAGATCCTTTTCAGTTCGCTTTGAACACAGGATGCAGAATGTGATATTGATGCGTGATATTGTTTATCTAGCTCACGTAATGCACATAGCAAATTATAATTGAAAGAACTCACATCAACATATCGTCCCTTGTAAACGATAGCGAAAGCACCGTGTCCAATAAGATCTTTCTTTGTATATTCGAATCCGTCAAAAGTTTCCATTGTTCAGTTCATCGCCACATTTGATCTCAATTCGAAAGCATTATCGATCGATTGATCGACGTTTATCACACTGACACTTCCAATCACGCGATCAATCTTCTAATCGAATAATCGATTTGAACAAACATAAACAACGATTATGAATTTCAATATATAACAGTCATTGAGATTTGAAATTAACACTTTAATATGATGCAACCATCTTACAAAATATGTAAAATGGAAAAGACAAAAATGAGACATCGATAGATAAATCTATAAAATTTTATCATCTTATATTAGTTTCGGCTAAAATTTAAAAATCTACCAGATTGTTATTCATTTACGCGTTCATCGTATCTGTCCTGGATATCGTACAGGCATGAAAGGAGCAACTCAATAAATAAGTAATTAACAAACAGCCATAATTGGAACTGAAACGAAACATTTTTCATCTTTGAGTTTTCATTGAGCAATTTCGATGACACTATCAACAACAACAAAATTACACTATCAACAAATGAGAGAATACTTAATTTTTGAACACATCAAAAGGGAATAAATTAAAATGATACGAAATTCTATTTTTCGATAGGCACATAACCCACGCACACACACACAAACGTGTATCCATATGTGATTTATCAGTCACTCTCAAGCACACTCTTAACGCTACGCAAAAAAAATAAACATCAAATGACAC
This sequence comes from Anisakis pegreffii, assembly GCA_035041965.1. Taxonomy (NCBI): domain Eukaryota; kingdom Metazoa; phylum Nematoda; class Chromadorea; order Rhabditida; family Anisakidae; genus Anisakis; species Anisakis pegreffii. Next base: position 37,003 of record JAPYMA010000122.1, on the reverse strand, counting down.
AGATCACCAAATACTGAAATAAATCCAGTATAAAAAAGTTCCATGGTGTTTTCCAAAATGCTAATTTGGGGATTTTTTGCCCAGTAATGATTTGCGATCTTTTAACACAATCGTTCACTACAAACGGCTAAACGATGAATCGTTCGCAAAAAATTTTCAGTATTCGCAGTGGATTTGACGAAGTGATCAGATCACTCGATTCACTCTCATAAACTTTCAACTGTTCACTCGAAGTGCTCACATTGCGTAAGCTATGGTGAATGGAACAGCGCAGAGATGTGTTGTGCTTCTTATTGATGATGATCACATAATGGTGAGGATGATGAGATAACGGACAACGAGGCAGAATGCGGCAGCACGAGATGGACTGTGACAATGGGCTTTCGGGGGATTGATTCATTGCAAAACGAGAGAATTGTGGATCGCGTTTAAGGAGTAGTGAAGAACGATGTGAGTGAAGGCGTGAGTCACGCGTGCGCAAAATCGATTTATATTTGGAACGCAGAGCATGCTGTGTAATGTTTGTGCGTAGTGGATGCATGGATGGATGGATAAGAAGCATGCTCGAGAGAATGCATTCTGCGCTTTATGAGCATATAACGGTTTCTTAATGAATTTATTATTTCACGTATAAATTTTTAGTATCGTCATTTGAGGAGTTAGTGCTAGTTTGGTTGCCTAAACGAGAGTGTGTGCTCGTGCACAGATATGGTGGCCTCTCGGCCTGAGGCTGTTTGAGCTGAGCAGGGTTTTGTTCGTGTATGAAGAAGTCACATGAGAATTAAGAGCAGTTAGTTGATAAGGAAAAGATTAGCCTCATTTGAGTGTATAATTGTTGAACGGAACGGCAACGACGCGTCACAAATGCGGATCGTTTAGCGAATCGCATCTGCATGAAGCGTTGATTTTGGTGACTGTTCAAAGGTCATGAATTCCAGTTTTGACTCATTGTGAAGCTCAGAATGAGTTAACGTACAATTTCGAGCTTATCGTGAACTTGGGTTATTTTGCTAGTTGTTATTGAAATGGTGGGGTGTGCAGTTGAACATTGCTTTACGAATATAATCTCTTGTGATTGAAGAGGGCAGAATGAGCTTTCGTTTGAGGGGCAAAAACGATTCGAAAGGAGACGAATAAGAAGCACGTTCATTGAGCATATTCAACGCAATTTGATGAAGCAATAAAAATGATTCATTTTCGAATAAAATTTATGCGAAAACGCATGACATATACACACACAAGCACCTCGTTATGGTTCATCGAGTGAATGACAAATTGCGGGTATAACATTGAAAGTGAAAACTTTCATTCAGCTGTCGCTCAGTTGTCAAATCGTTAATGTGCATTCTTGAGAGGTGAAAGTAATTTTTGACGAACTTTCAAGCGGTATCTCGAGGAATATGGCTCAAAAGCAAACTGACGGGGTACAGCTTGAATCTCTTCATTGAAAATTTAATTTTTGGCGAAAATGTTTTGCATTTGTTTTGGAATCAGGAAACGACTAGCTGAAACGCTAATTGATCACTGCGGATTGATTAATTCAAAAACGAGTCACTTACATAGTTTAAACAGCTTCGCTCCCTCTCACAGTTGAAAATGTTCGTTTCAGTACTTCACATTCGCTTACTAGATGTGAACGATATATACGAATCGAATGCTGCTCATTGAATAAAAGTGGAGTATGTGTAAGAATGTTGTGAGAATTCCTCGAAAATGCCACACCAATTATCGCATTTTTTCACTCATTAAAATCCCACAATCATGTACAAATAGTTATATGGTTCCTCATGAATGGATTTACTTGCAGCAATTGCTGAAAGGTGAATGTCTCTGAGATGTGTGTGTGAAATGTGGGAAAATCGAGCTCAAATGATGAAATTCAAACAGAAAGATTATTCGAAAAATAATGACAACCACCCAATAGTATTTTTTCATTAGAGTTTCGACTACAACTGCGTCCGTGAAAGATTTCACAGTTTCGGAACACTTAACAGAACGGATGTCGACATTTGATATCATCGCTGTGGTCGATCATCCAATGATCACTCATCAAGTTTCTCAGCAACAGCTGTAATATAAACTTAAAACAATTGCGACGTGCGACTTCAAACATATCAAATTCACCCGTACACAATATGTAAATTTTAGTCAGCCATACACTAACAACAAGAAACATCATATCGTTAGTCGTCAATGTTGGGATGGATCTTCGCTTCTTTCCACTCACCTCACTTATCAACCAAATCAAACTTTTGATTCCTTTATACATGCTGCCAATTAGTTCTTCTGGATATCAAGTTATTCAGATAAATTTTAAACAAATTTTATGAGCGTTTCAACAATTCTTAGCACAAAAAGCAGAATATTTCCTGAATGGAAGATGGCCGGAGGCAAAATTCAGCGATCATACAGTGATGGATTAAATTTGATGTGATTGGTTGGAACGAAACGATGAATGATCAACAATTCGCATTACATTCGCTCGAAGTGTTCATTCAGCTTGTGACTACCATGAAACAAAATGTGAACCGATCGAACAGTACAACAATTCAGATTCATCAAAGTATGCTCGCAAATTAATTATTGCATTATGCAATCGGAAACGAAACGACTGGTAAACGAGAAGAAATTTATGTGGTATCTTTCACGACGATTTTGAAGCGGTCTTTGATGAATAACCAAACTGAGAAATTTGCTCATTCCAAACTGTTCCAGCAAATAGATACGATGTGAATGTCAACTGCCAATGAATAGAAGTCATCGGTAGATATCGAAACTCTTCGCATTATTCAAAACAGTACGAAACCGCCACGATCATCGTTGAAGGGCACCGGATCAATGAATACATTTTGGGATGATCTATTTTATCACAATCATTTAGCAGAGCTGCTTTTTTTTGGCTTTAATAGTAATGCTGTCATCGAAAGAAGAAATGCTGAGCGTACAAAACCAGAGTCAGAGCTGGCGCATGTTCGCTGAAAGCGATGCAAATGTTTGAAATCTCAAGGACAGCACCATGTTGCACAACTTTATTTAACATGCCATGCATACATTCCTTCATTTGCGCAACAAAAGAACTGAACTGAAAACACGTATTCAAAAATCTTTTTTAAACGAATTTCAAAACCGAACAAAAGCGAAGTTATGGTGTACACACGTAATCAGTTGTTTATGCGTTCATTCGCATAGAATTTTTTTTTTCTTTTCGATATTCGAATTTCAAAAGTGCATTTGACCATGAAACTGAAACTAACGCAAAATGTGGCTTACAAATGCCCAAGCCAGTGCCATCCATCACTATAAGAATTTATGCAATCGCGCTCGCTCGCGATGACGGAATCACATGAAAAATCATTTTGAAACTTTCATCGAAAAAAAAATTAAGGACTGCTTACTGCGAGGTAATATTGCCGTCAGTAGTCGACTGCACGAGGAAATAAGTCAGTCAGTATAAATCAACAACTCAAAGAAAATAGCGAAACATCAACGCAAAGCTGGCACAGAAGTGACTGAGCAGTCACATGATGTGTGCAACGATGAGAACGATTAAAAAAAAACAATCCAATCGATTTTTCACAAACAATTTTGAGAACGTCACTCGTTTTCGTAATACCGAGTTCGAAGACGAGAGCAATCAAGTAGTCGCACTGTGAAACAGTAGAGTGAGTCATGATAAAGCATAATAGAATTGCATGCTGATTCAGATTGTGTTCATATCATCCCGCACAGACACTGTTTATTCATTAAATTGTCAGTTTCTTTTTTTTGTCAAAAATTTCTTGCCCTTCATAAAAGTTTGTGGATCGTATGGTTTTTTTCTGTCAGAAAATTTTCCACTTCTTCGTATACAGCAGTTGAAAGTGTTCTTAGCTTTTGATAAATTCGAAGAAGTTCTAATTGATTCAACTGTTTATCAAAGAACGAAACAACTGTTGATTGCTTCAAAGCTTAAAACCGCATTGTTCCTCGCTCAATTTGCTAGTAAATTTTCCCTTAACTATTAATTTGTGGAAAAAAAACGGCAAATACTTTCACAAATACAAAACAAAACATTAATGAGTGCGCATGCCAACTTAACGCAACAACAGCCATAAAACGATCTTCCATCACAGCCCTACTACGGTTGAGCAACTTTGCACGGAAGTGCAATGATGAACTGAAATTTCGTCAGTGCTATCTATACCTACGTAAAACTGTTGAATTGTGCACACTTTACGCGCAAAATGCCAGTGAAGAATCGACGTTTAAAATGAACGAAACGAAGGAACAATCAACGAATGCCGTCCGAGTGCAGTACGAATATAGAACCGAACATCGACCGCGATATAACTGAATGTTTACGGTTGATTATTAAGATGCGCAAGTTTAATCTAAGAAAATGAATAACGATAGTATGTAATAAGAAGCGTGCCAATAGTGCCCGCAGCGTTTCAGCTATTCGCACAACATTTATCGACTACTTACTCATTGCATACCAACCAACAAATTTCTACCGAACCAACCAACACTCGCTCTCCTCTCTATCACTGTAACTCTCCACTGAAGCTTCTCCTCTAAGTTTCGTAAGCTAGTAGTGTTTCACTCATTCTTCTTTATTCTCTCATCAAAACCAATATTCATTTATTTCAAGCAGCTGATTGTGTGTATGTGTGTGTGTGGTGTAGGATGTTATGATGGATATGTCGAGATTGATACGCAAACGATGGTGCTGCAGAGCACGAGATGAAAGTAGCAACAGCAGCAGCAGCAGCAGCAGCATATCTTGCGTAATGCAATGTGTAGTTGTGAATGCTGCAGTTACGGGGTTCTTTCCGTGTTACGGGTTTTTGGAATGCATCCGCACTCACAAATACACTACAACAATACTTTTACCGAACAAATGTTGATTACGAATTGGTACTAACTGACTAGACGTAGATGAAAAATATCATTTTGTTTGACGGATGCCAAGCAGATTCAGTTGATTCTAAACTGTTTACTGATGCTGTTTATTGATGTGGTGCTGGAAGACAGCTTTCAGAAAAAGGTCTCTGTGCAGTGTTGGCCAGTAGATTTGGAAATGGGTAAAAGTTGCTGGCACTGCCTCAAAACAAGTGAAAAAAATCTAAAAGATGGTCACGAAAACGAGCCTTCAACATTTGTGGAAGTCGATGCCCGCAAATTGAGCATATATTTGGAGATATTGGAGAAGCATTGTCCATTTTGCAAAAACTGAATTTCTACGTGAAGACTAGTAAGAGTGTCACCCGTCACATCCAATACTACCAGCAATTGTGATGACAAAAAGCGGTAATGTAAGCAAGAGAAGGTAAACTAGAACAATGCATGCTTGTAGTGTTGCATTTTCTTCTATATTAAATGACAACTAGTTGCATGGACTAGATTCTTATCAACTGAAAAGGTTTTATGTGTAAAAACATCATTAAAACAACTCATAAAGCTCAAAGCACATAATTATTTGCTTATGACATTAGTATGTATGTTACATGAATATGTGTATATGGATAGATTAGAGCGTTAAATATCGGAGGAATGGTGGCAGTTTGAAGAAAGGATTAGGGGAAAGTTAGGAAGCGAATTCGTTCAAAAACCTTCATTTCATACAGATTAACAATGCAGCTGGCTTCATCATGAATCATTCACATAATATGCGAAACAAAGACATTATTGACTTAAATGCTTCAGGTAATCACCAACAATTATTCATCTATCTTACATCATTTTCCATTCTTCTCGAGCATTTGAAATGATCACTTCAAACGATATCTTTTATTGCTCCTTCTGAACTCCTTCAGCTCACTCCAACTTCTCGATATAAATGAACAAACAGTTTGAATATTCGGAATATGATACTCTTTTGTTGAGGGTTTTGAAGTTAGTTGCTTATATGTCTAGGTTAGTAGCACGAGATTCAAGCAAGAACACTGAGAACGCAATCAAATATCACAGTGACGCAGCAAGGCGGTGATACAAATCATATCAGTAAACAAGATTCAAACCTCGAATATACACTGTATTATATGCAAAGTGAACAAACAATGCGTTGATCAAGCTCCGAAACGTGGACAAATGTCTTGAGTGTCAGCACAGCACTGTTGCATTCTTCGTTTGAACTGCTTCAGGGCATGACGAAACCATCCCTGAGCGATCCTCTTACGTCTGTCGTCTTCGCCAGATGGTCTCTTGATGCCAGGATGCACCATAAAAACGTTATCGACCAATACGAATGTGTAATTCAATCGACACATTTCCCATCGCTAAAATGATCAATCAAAGCCTTCCTCTGCATTATTTTCTTGGGATATCATCGCAGTAATTTCCATTCCATTCAACAAACACTTAACAATAAAAGAAATTTGAGTAAAACGCAAACTTTCATTCCACTAAAAGTTGCTCTTTCGCACTTACTGTTTGATGAGCAAGCTGCGCGTTCGCTTGCAATCAAGAAAGAATTTAAAAAGGACACTGCATACTCACAAGTTCAGTGTTATCTCGAATCGCAAACGGAAAATTCTCATCATGAAGCGGAATTGTGCTCAGCGAAACGAATTGTGGTTCCCAGTTGTACCTCTTATACCTGCAAAATAGAAGAGATCAATCGATCTCGGCTTTGTGATCATTGAATTCTAACGCCAATTTTTGGATTGCACTTCTGGAATGCATATTTCAATGAATGAAATTTCTTGTTCAGCAATACTTCGAGGAATGAAAACAAATAAAAGTGCTTAATTGTAGACGGATGCGACAATCTATTTCACTTACAGCAATATTGTAGATTGATTTTCGAGGGTCTCATTCTTCTGGAACCACTCTTGTAAGCCGGGTATGGAATGTGCACCTGCCGCATATCTTGCATGAAATTCCACTGCATCGCCTTTCTTAAACATCTCGTATAAACGCTCCTTTCTCCTTGGCATACTGCAAGAAACTTTCATATCTTTAGTTTTACGCCTCATTATCAGTTACCAGAGAGAAGAAATGAAACGTTAGCAACAACGTGCCCTGTCGTCGGAAAACTGAAATGAATTTTTATTTCGTTCAGTGACCATTCGACAGAAGTCCGAAAGTGATTCACGCGTTTGTTTCTGATGCAACAATAAGTTCGACGATTTATTTGGTTACTAACTCTTTAATTGATCCTTTCGCTTCAAATATTCGAAAAACGAGAGCAGTTTTTGGATGCCTGTTCAATACATTTGCACATTCTTTCAGCATCTGCGCTTCAAACCCTTCCGAAAATACGTACTCGTAATCGGCAATCAATATGTACTTTGTCCAGGACAGCTGAAAGAAATAATGTTATAGTATCGGTTAACAAACAAACATAGTTGCATATTTGAAATAATAGTCTCTTTGGGAATTAAAACGTATCCTAATTAGTGAAAGCAGTTACAGTGGCGCTGAGAATCCATTGAAAACAATTAATCACAATTTTAACTTTAATGAGAGAGCAAAAGTTTGTGACGAGAGTGGGATTCGAACCCACGCCTCCGAAGAGACTGGTGCCTTAAACCAGCGCCTTGGACCGCTCGGCCATCTCGCCCTGTTAATGCTGTATTCAACAGCTCTGATGAACCGATATTTTTAGCTGTTTAATGGAAAATGGGATTTTTTTTTCACGAACCAAACGTGCCACATTCCTGGCCACATTCGCTGGATACAACTTTCGTTCTGCATCGAGCACTGAATCGCGTATCGAAACGTCACAACCGTTATAGCTGCGATAGATGATGTGAATCGAAAGTTTTCGATCGATTAAAGGTGCAAACATCGAAATCTTAATTGAATTGAGTTTAATTTTTCAACGAACTCTAATTCCGAGACTTCTCGAATCAGTCAATGATTTCCGGTGCTTCAGCTGAAGAGCTAAACTCCAGTTGACACACTATTTGATTATGTCCAAGCGGGTGTTTTCCGTTCCACTGAGCTTGCATTTACTTGCTGTCAGAACAAAATGGGAATCTCATGCGCTCAGCAATCTTAGCCAAGAACTCAGCAATTTTTTTCAAAAACATTGACTATTTATAAACAGCCACAAATTTCATCGATGTACTGTTCATTCTGTGATTCAGCTGATGCGAGAGATTTTTAAGGTGATTCGAATGCAACGAAATATTCATATTTCGTTTACCTTTGTTTTGGTTTCCATAAGAGCATTTTTTAAATCTTTGCTCGCTATAACTATCGAGAGTGATATTGGACCATCCCATGTGTTCACCTAAAACGCATTGAGCTGAATCAAAGTGGCTGAATAAATCTTCAAATTCAATCAAAACAGCTCGCTTTCGGCTTCTTGAAATTCGTTGAGAAGTAAGATGAGTATGGATTTTCCTCTAAAAGCTTATCGTGTGAATGATTTGAAAATGACGTTCGGTTCAGTAAAGTATCGCTGATATTATGGAGCGTTGCATTGTTAAGTTTAACGTTTGAACGGAATGAGATTGATGTTGTTTGCTGCTGATGGGATGAAATAAGCGTAATTCGTTGCTAGTTTTTTTAATTCAAGTAACGGAAATTTTGAGTGAGCAATCGCTTCACAGAGGTATTTCACTTTATTCGTATCATCCATCAGATTGAACGATCGACACAAAGATAATATTATCAAGCACTTTGTTCGAGAATGGAATCGTGTTCATCAACGCGTATTGTTTCAAAAGTAACCTGATTAACAATTCGCTCATCAAAATAGTCATAACTCAAGTGAAGTATCATTGTAATGCGATAGTAGTTCGTCAAGCTTTCACTCATTTTACTTTGTAGTACATTTGGAAGCACACAATAATCTTTATAAACCATCGTCCTAAAATTTTGATATTAACCATCGAACTGTTATCATCAATTCGTCCACAGCAACTGAAAGAACACAAACAACCTTCGTCCACAAAACAACCATTTTGCTTCCACTAATATTCGAGTAAAATTCAGTGATTCTTGAAATTTCGAGTGGTTTGAGAAAATATCACTGAATTTCGATCTTATTGCATGAAAGTTGGAGGTATTTGTTCCTTGACGAGTCAAGAATACGAGTCAAGAACAGCTTTCGAAAAGATTGTTCTCAGATCGACACTTTGAACTGAATAATTCAGATAAAAACCAATGCATATAATCAAGTGCTGGGCATATGCTTGTTGGTATGGATAATTTCCTTCGCCAGCACTCATCTATTGTTGTTCATAAACAAATCGGCCGGAATTATCATTCTGCTGGCCGACGAGTAAACAAAACATCATCATTAATAAGCGAATTCTGAATAAACAAATCGCCGTTGTGTTTTGGTTGATTTATTGCTTGTATTTCAGTATAAAGAGCACTCAATGTTTTGCGATGAAACGAACATCATTCATTGTTGGCTCGGTTAGTGATATCTAGAAGATTCATCGCGAATGGACTGCTTGATAAATTGTAAAGTTGATCAAGAAATAAAACATGCTCAGCATAAAAATGACTGAAAATAACCAGTTGCGTGTCAGCATTGTGAAAGGTTGTATCGAAAAAATTTTGAGAATGAATAATTAATTATCAGCAATAAAAAATCATGAGAATGGATGCAGCATTGTTTTTTTCATTTTTTAATGATTTCAAACATGCAGATTTCATCACACAATATGTCAGTTACTTTTGCAGTCATACTCAACTCAATTCACCGCGCTGCAGAACGCATGAAAATTTAGAAATTACTTGAACATTGCATGTGCTACATTCAGCACTTCCACATTCACGCTTCTTAGTGAACGAAACTGGAAACTTTTTCACTCAGAAAAGGCATTTTGACAATGAATACATTTCAGTCGAAATACCTTCAATAATCTGTGTTTGATAATTTCGATACATCAATAACTTGAGTTGCAATCTCGTACCCGCCCCTCCAGAAAATAAAAATAAAAAAGTGAAAATGATATTAGCGGGAGAAATCGAAAAAGAAATCAAGTTCTATTCGTACATTTGAATAATTCTGAAAGAAACATCCAGTTCAACCAATGAATATTTCACCTTACCTTTGCGTGCTATCAAACATATTCAAGTGACCGCTCGTCGATACTTTAAGATTTAGAATTGAATCGTTTATTTCATTTCTAAACAGTAATATCATTGAGAACATGACCAGAATAATCAAAGTCAGATAATAGGCAAAGAGCACTCTAACTGATTGATTAATGCCATGCGAGTAATAACGCGATAGTTTCTTCATTCGTAGCAATAGCAGTAGTCGTCTGAATATTCCACGCTACATGCAGTGATATCGAACAATTAATTATCAGTACGATGCAGTGCAATGTTAATTAGACTAATTGTTCAGCAAGCAAATGAGTTGCAGAATGAGGCGACTGAAGCATGGCAGATGGGTGCTAATGCGCTCCATAAGAGTATGTTTATATCGTATAAATAGACAGTCGATAAATCGATGCTAATACAGTTGCCGTTTGATTCGTGAATAGAATTGAACGAAAGATCTTTACGTCGATTGTTTACGGACGCATTTGACTGATGTTTCTAAATGACCGAGAACTGATTAAAATGCCTTACTAAAAGCAATCATTTAAACGACAAAAAAGAATTCATACGGAAGGTCTTTGTTTCAACGTTGCACATGCATCAATTCTTATTTGTCTCCATTTGAAAGACCAAAAAGTTGTCTCACTTTAAGAGCATTATCAGTGCATTTTGTTATCAGAAGTTTGCTGTCATAATTGGTCAGTATTCATACGAATATCGACGATCATTTCTTGACAATATTTGACAATGAATTTGAAATGTTTCGTGAAAATATGAAAACAATATGAAATCAATTTTTGGTCGGAGGATGATGCGTGAAAAATAAATGTTATGTTGTGAGAATTTTTAAAAATTTCTTATTTACTACATTAGGGACCATGGTGAAACTTTTTAAAAATCTCTTTACATACAAACTCCTCAAAAAATAATTACGCTACAGTATCGTGTTGCTGAATCAACGCGTGTAATACATCGCAAATTATTGCATTATTACTCTTAACAGCGCTTGCAGAGGATGCCACTATCCGAATCCTGATTACGATCTCAGGATTTGTATTCTGAATAACCCTGAAATTTGATAAAAGACGACATCATCTTGAATTACACATCAGTTGTTCCCAATTCACACGTATTCACTAATATTTGTTGTTTACTACCTAATTGGGAATAAATGCATAATTAATTACTGGAAAATGATCATAAACGTTTCCGTTTCTGATCATTTTCCAATCTCGGGATCATCCCGGAACTGAAAAACAATCCAGAGCTTTAATTCCGATTCCGGAATAAAAAAACAGTCGAGATTTTGCGAACAGTAATACTTATGTAGGTCACTGTAACATATTTATGATCCATCTAGGCAATATTTATGCATTAATTGTACATCCAAATAATCTTTAAACTATAAATTAAAGTGAATGAATAATAAAAATAGTCAATAATTTTGAGTCGCTCATTTCTCGCCTCAGATCATAAAGTTCCATGAATTGATTCACTCATAACCTGTTATTGAAAAAGTTGCATTCGCAAATGAAACAATTCTTCCGTTCTGGAATTTTAAAGAAAATAACTATCCGAATAAGTTTTTTCTCAGCACTTTGATGGCAAACATAAATTATCATTGATTGTTTCGATGATAACCAAAAAGTTTCCTTTGCCATCAACTCAAACAAAGACTTTCTTTCATGTCTTTTTCAGCCGAATGTGTTGCAAACAATCAGATTACATAAGAACTGAAATATCGCACAAATCTTAACCATGAGCGATACGCGACTAAGTTCCTCATTGTAACATTGCTGGATATGCTGAGGAACTGCAGAATGGAAGAGCACCATCTAAAAAAACTGTCAAAAATTGTTTATAATGAGGTAAACTGCGATGGATATAAGATTGTGTTCCATGACAGTCAGTCAGTGATAAGTACTTGGTTACAATAAAGGAAGCGCACGTTTCGAAACATGAAAGTTGACATAAAATCAGCGAAACGTATCTGTGACAAGCTCATCCGATCGCAGTGAATTCTATTCTGAAAGCACTGATGAATGCAACGAAAATCAATTTGTGCTCCACTTGAACGGCTGTTCTAATTTCCATTCGTTGCTATTAATGCATTATTGGTTGCTTAGAAGCGGAAGAGAACTGATATCTATGGTAATGTATATTTGCGATTATATAAAATGAGATAAGCAAGCACTTTGACGTAATCCATTTGAAAAGAAATGCATTGAGGATATTACTATCGAAAAATTTAGATGACAATAAATTAGTGAAGAATTATTTCAAAGCGAAATTCTCGCAAAAAGCTCAAAATTTCGAATTTGGAACGATAACTCAACAAAATCTCATTAGAAATTCGGATATCATATTCGAGCGGATGGGCATGTTCGAGTGGAATTTAGAACACCCAGAAGTGGGTCTCAGCGTGAACACAGAATGAAATTTAGCCCAAGGATTAGCATCACTTCAGGTCCCCGAAGAACTTTCAGCCGAAGTCTCGTCGCAAGATTCAAATTCTTTTTGGAGTAGGCCTTACAATTGGTCCGAATTCTAGTGTTTAAACTCAACCTGAGTTCTATACTGAATCTCACCCTAAGTCTCGGAGGAAGCGTCAGCACAAGTCGTGTTGTAATGCGACTTGACCTGAGCCGGTATAATCCTGAGCTAAAGTTCGGCAATTACCAGGCTAAGCTCAATATTAGCCTAATTCAAGTCTCCATGACATCTCAGCCTGAGCCCATAGTACCCTACAGCATGAATCTACCCATACGCTTGATATGAGAAAAACAGTTTCGTCATGCCTGGTACAAAATTTATAGGAACACTGAACCATAGTTCTGTCGACAAGTAAATCTGAAACAAAACATACTCTTGTCAAACATCATTTGGAAATGTTTCTAATTATTCCGAATTTCTTCCATTTCGAATTGAGGCATTTTTCAAAGTTCGAAATGAGATTAGTCGTTCGAATTCTCATCAAACATTTATCGAGAGAACGACAGATGATGCCGTGATCAGTTGTAAGCGACCGTACCTGCAAATCATGCAACGAGCAATTTTTGCATTCTCCATTCAAATGTGCATCTAAAATGCTCTTCGGCCCGAGAAAGAACCTCATTTGTGAGTTTGCATAGAAGTAGACGATCACATGCACGTCTTTTTGCTGTTTCCTCAACGAATTTCATCAATCCTCAGTTTGTTTTTCAAACATTTCATTAGCTCTAATTTTCTCTAATGAATGTTCTCTGTTCGTTTCACTTCCGCGCGATGCGGTCGTCACTCCGCCTTCCCTTTGCTCATATGGCAAATTGTGTAAATACCTAACAGGTTAGACCACACCCCTTCCTCCTTAACCTAAACTGCACGATTAGCATTTTCGATTTCATGAGGTATGAGGTCAGTGATTTTTTTGTTTGAGGATGTCACGCTTTTTGTGTTCGTTCTTGCGATTCAGCGTATGTGTAACAAACGGTATTTATGCAGTGGAATTGTATCGTTACAAAATCCATTATTTCTTTTATATTTTCAGGTAAAAAGTTGTATTTTGCGTGTTGTTAAGAATGACAGTGGATCCTGGGTCAAGTAACGACGATGTAAATGGTTTTGATAATGTTGGTTTTTTAACGGATCGAGTGATTGATACGGACATAACAGATGCTGAAGTGATACAAGACATCAGTATTGCCGATCATTGTCATTCGTTGCTTCTGCTGCAGACCAAGGTGCGTTTTGAGAACATTTCCTATTTCATGTGTTTCATCCACATCAATGTGGTGAACTTTTGTGTGATTTGCTTATTGACTACGAAAATGAAATGTTGCACGTTGCTGAGAACGTGTTTATGAACTTGTCGATGCTGCTATACAATTGGATATTGCATAAAATCGAGTTCTAGCTCATGAAATCAGGTTCGAGAGCATCACGATTGGAGCATTAATGCAATGTAATATGAATTTTAAATTGGTTCTCAAATAAATATTTGAGAATTCCAGGACCGTCGGGCAGAACGCACACTGATAGCAGTATCGGTGTTGAGTGCCGTCTTTATAGTTGCCGAATTTACGGGTGGAGTGATTGCGCATTCGTTGGCGATCATGACTGATGCCGGCCATATGCTGTCTGATCTTCTGTCATTCATCATATCTATCCTTGCCATCCGTGTGGCACGCTCACCAGGTTCATCTTTTAATGACTTCAGCCCATTTCTTTTAAAGATCATTCCGTTTCTGACATTTAGCCGTTACAGAGAGATTTGCGATCCATTATCGTTGTATCAATGCATTATCACACACTTCATTTTTGAGGACACTTTTGAGTTCATTAGTTTTTTTTTTGAAGATCTGGATTTATTGAACTGTTAGGGTTTACTGAAATGGAATAATTATTGTTCCCTAATTGATCTGACTATCTGCGTGATACTTCGTTCAAGCTTAACTATTTTTGAGACATCAATTTTATTGTTTTGCTGAATTTCTGAACGTTCCGATTCATTGCGATAGTTCATAAACAATACATTTTGGGTTTTGTATGATGCTTGAGTTCTTTATAGTTCTACGTATTGGTTGTATAACCATATTTATGTGTTAAATGTTCATTTCATGATCTTGCAACTGGTCAGTATTCAACAAAGTTTAGCTATGAAATTTCAGCCAATCGACGTCTTTCGTTCGGCTTTCATCGTGCTGAAGTACTTGGGGCAACGGTATCGATAATTATCATCTGGATATTGACCACAATACTCATTATGCTTGCCATTCAAAGGATAGTGAACAACGACTTAAATGTGAGTCTTAATTTTGATGGGTGGATGATGGAAAGACGTGACGCTGAATGGGTGATTAAACAAGTAAATGAATGTTTGAGGTTGATGCAAATACAATGATTTTTACGGCATCGGCTGGCGTTTTATTCAATGTTATTATGGGTATGGTATTGAAATGCTCGAGGCATTCGCATTCACATGGAATCGGTCATTCTCATTCATCGTAAGTGTTCGTTCATTTCCCAATATTGTCACGTAACTTAATGCCAACTTCAGCTCGTTTCATTTGTTCTGTTCAGTTTCATGGATACAAATTTCGATTCAATAAAATATCAGATTTTTATCGAATTGAAGAAGTATACTCAACAGTGTTGCATTAAAATGTGAAAATGAATGCAGAGTTATCTAGTAGGAACATTCAATCTGAGGTAATGGTAATAATACTAGTAGTAAAGTGATGACAGTTTTATTTATTTCAATTTTACAGATCAACGAATGTGAATGTACGTGCTGCGTTCATTCATGTGATCGGTGATTTAGTGCAAAGTGTTGGCGTTTTGGTGGCTGCATTCATCATAAAAGTTGGTTTCTCGAAAAGTTAAATTTGATTGAATATTGCAAAAATTCGTTTGTTCTGAGTACGGTCTTCAGCGGAAGTTGTCGGTCTTTTGTTTTTGGATCTTACCAATTTTAGTTCAACTGGTCATCTTTACCACTGCTTGAACATGTTCAGTTCAATATGGTTTCTAGTATTGTAGTAGTTTCTATTATTCTCCGGTTGCTCATACCCATTCGTATGTTCAGATAACGGGTTGGCAATTAGCAGATCCAATTTGCACATTTCTTTTCTCAATCATTGTGCTCATAACGAGTGTGACGGTTATTCGTGACATTTTCTTCGTTCTTATGGAAGGTGATTTTATTTATGATCTTTTTTTGAATTTTTTTAGCCGTTCGCATTTTTATGTTTTTGCGAGTTCGAATTTCACTCGCGGAACAATAGTTGATTGATGCATCTTTTAGTGTGTTCAGTTGCTGATTTAAGGTACACCGTCGCACATCGATTATGGTGAATTACAAAACGATCTGATGAAGATCGATGGTGTCAGAACTGTACATAGCCTCAATGTTTGGTCACTGAATATGGATAAGACTGCACTTGCAGTGCATCTTGCCATTGGTCACCTATTATTTCTTTTTGTTTACCATTATTATTGTTGTTTTTTTTGGGGGCAAATTATAGCTGCAGTAACAGGCAGTGTCGACAACATATAATTCTCTCCTCCTTTAGTTTATAAAAATCATTTATAATCTGCTATCGTCCACTGAACTGTACGAATGTTCCGGTTTCTAATGCAAATTCTTTTTTGTAGATTCTCTATCACTGTACTGATTCACTTCTGTGTTGTTTAAGTGAAATTGGAAAATGGAGTGATTTTCAAAAGAATTGTTTAGTTTCTTTTTAAAGTGATCGATTGCTTGTTGTTTCAGATGATCAGAGTGCAGCGATTGCAACGATGAAAAAAGCGAATCACTTGATTCGGTTCAAGCATGGTATTCATCTAGCAACTGTTCAGGTTGAGCCGTACGAAAGCCTTATGGCATCATGCGACTATTGTAGACCTCTTTACTAGTTGATTCGATTCACTTCTCCATTCTTTTGGTTGTTCTCTTTTGATTTAGTGTTAATTATTTGTAGCGATACCCCTGACTATTCAATTTATCTGTTACATTGATTCATCCGATTTATCATATCCTCTCGAATTTTCTCGATGTTACATCCTTAACTCGATATGACATTAACGGTATGACTACCAGTTTAACATTCATATTGAAGTCGTAAGAGTGCCTTTTTATATATTCGCGAGCAGTGTTGTGACCAAATTGTTTGAGCAATCAGTTCGATTGCCACCGACATTCTGCAACTAACAAGTGCTTCTTTGTTTTGAATGTCATTTGTTTGCCGTTTTCAGATGTGAAGGGTTGGTTAACTTATTAAGATTGTTATGTTCTGTTTGATTTTCGCTTGATGTGATCAGTGTTTCGTATTTTTTAGGACTTCTCTTGAAGTTCTAGTTAATTCGGATTTTATTTAGTGTACGTGTGACTGCTTAATCAGTTCTCGAATTTTTTTACGTACAATATTTTGAAAGTTTCTCGTATTCTTATGCAAGCAATATTTCGATTCTTTGTATATTGTTTCTGATATTCTGTAAATATTTTCACTATATATATATATATATTCTTTTCTGAGATTGTTAGCAGATTTCAAGATTTGCAAAATCGGTATCAACTGTGATATTTTGTAAACTAAATTCACTGTTATATTACAGTCGATAGCAGCTATTTCTAAAATGGAATAGCAGTTAGCCAAAATACAATTATTTCCCATTGTATATTGACTAACGGACTAATATTGTGTTCATTTGTTGTGTAAAATTCAATCATTCGCATTTTCATCCACGAATTCAGTAATATAACAGTCGGAATAAAGAATTTCCGTAAATCTACGTGAATCTTAAAAAGTTTTGGTGTTTCAAAACGCCTCTAAATATATGCATCGCTGCTGTGTATGGCAATGTTTATCAAGGAGATTGGCTGAGCGATTTGTTTAATAGTGCTCAAACTTTTACAAAGGCATCGTGTTGATTTTATGAGCTGAATTTAGAATTGATGCAGTTTTGAGTTATTACTTTGAACTGTCATCCTCTCTGAACTGTAGTTGATGGATGGATTGATTCAGCGAAGAAGAGGAACCGTAGCGTTCTGACTGATCCACCTCGGATGGTTTTCATGATCCTTTGCGTGCCTCATCGAACAGTTCGGAAAGAAACTCTTCTCCGTACTTTTGACTGAGGTACATCAATCAGGTTTTGGATGTGGCACACGGCAGGCAGCTCATAGAGAAAGCAGGCATCGGTTTCGCGTGCAACATTTGCACTGAGTTGTGGTGTCGCATAGAATTGTGCGAAAACACTGACATTTGTGATATTGCAGCCGTGTTGCTGAGGTGAAATCAACGAAATGATCATCAACTTGCTCTTATTGCTTTTGCAAGAGGCGTCAGCTGAAATTTACAGTTGTGGAGGATTTGTGAGATCGGCAACAATTCCAATTGATTATAGCAAAATTCAAGTTGGCTCCCCTACTTTATTTTTCTCTATTCTTTTATTTTCAGTTAGATTTTGAAATAATATCTAATGATCAACGCATCCTTCAAATCATCCTAACTAAAACAATTGAAGTATTGAAATAATTTTCAAATTTCCTACGGCGTTCTCGACGAAATGTTCATGGTTAGGTGAATTTATCCTATGCAAAGTGATGATATATTTCGGGATGCTTGGAATATCTTTCGTTCATTCAGGTTAAGCTTTTGACAGCGGAAGGAAATCTGAAATACGAAACCGAATGCAATCCATCAAATGGATATTATATGATTCCGGTTTATAATAAAGCTGCTTACTCGATCCGCGTATTTGCACCAAAAGGATGGTTTTTCGGTAATTTCTGTTCATTTTCACCTTTGTTCAAGAATTTTAGATCTTTCAGTAGAGAAATTTGTGTTTGTTTAAGTGTCACTTTTCCCTGACAGTAATTTCATCGCACATTTTATGGAAATACTAGATGTTAAAGTCAGTGCAAAACAATACACCAAAAGGTGTTACCGCAAGAATGTTGTTTCACAATCGCACGCGCGTTTCAGAGCCAGATTCAGTGGGATTGAAGGTTGACGGTGAAAATGATGCGTGTTCGAGAGGCGAGGATATCAACTTCAGATTGTCAGCGTTTGCAGTCGAAGGTGTACTGAGGAGTGGCGATGGGGGTGGTCCAGCTGATGTTGCACTTACTTTAAGTTCTGAGAACGGTACGGTCATAGAGACAACAAAGACTTCAAGTAACGGACACTATCAGTTCCGTGCACCTCCGGGCAAATATCTGGTTGGTATTGTGTTGTGAGTGTGACGAGAGATCATGAACCTTTTCTTTAACTTTAAGTCTTTCGCTGATTTTGCATGAAGAGCAAATCGGTCGTCAGATTGTTTGTTCAGTTATCAAGTCACGAAATTCAAGGTATCCACAGCTGACGGTAGCACAGAGTGTATTGAACGGGGTAAGGTGCCGGCCGAGGTGATTGATTCACCAATAAAAGTGTCACCCGATTTGAAAATATCCGGACATTTACTCACCGTTAATTTACGTTCGAAAACGAAACAGTTGGCTGGAGTGCGTGTTTCGTTGTACTCAAAAAATGTCGTGAAGGTTCGTGTTATTTGATGGTGTTTTCTTCAAGTTATGAACCGTTCTCCTGATTACTATTCCGTCAGAAGAAGATCTCTTATAAACTGGAACAAGCCGTTACAATAATGCACAACCTAATTCGTTAGTCATAACTGTTGAATGAGCAAAAGCCGTCTTGTTCAAAGAACTGTCGAATGAATAATCAGTGTCACACATCCACATTAATTTCGTCGTTGTTCAGCTGCCGTACTGCACTCAGACATTGCCATCGAAAGCAGAGGATTCAGCCGAGAATGTATTGCCACCGGACGAGCGATTGGTTTGTTGGCTGCAGACCAGTTCAGATGGCACAGCCCGCTTTCCCTGTCTGCCACCTGGTAGATATTCAATTGTGCCGTCGATGTCCACCGATAAAGTGCGATTCACATTCTCGCCCAAAGTACACAGCTTTTTAATGGGGTCTTCGCCGGCTGAGGTATATTCAACTCCTCTTTGTCTTCTCTAAAAACTTTGAGGTGATTCCATCTGGTTGATATTGATGTTGATAGTTGCGATCGCAATAATTATTTTAATAGTATCACGGATGGTTTCAATTGTAACATAAACTGAAATGATCATTTCAGTTAATAAATGGAGTTTTGAAACTTATTGAAAGGGATTAGATTGGGATCATTCGCTTATTGTCTGATAGATTTTATCAGAAATGATCTTTACAGGTGAGCTTTAATATCGAAGGCTTCAGTAGTCGTGGACGAGTTGTGCTGGGTAGAAAACCGGTGGCAGATGCTCAGATTTATGTTAATGGACAACCAAGAGGGCAGTCGGACGCTGATGGATGGTGTGAAGATGTTTTTTCATTGTTTTGTTGTGATGCTTTCAGCTATTGATACTTGTGAAGAGTGTTCTTTCAGTGGTAGTCAATTATCATACTGCACTTATTCCAAAATTGCAGATCTTTCTTCCATATATCAGCCATGATTTTCCCATTGATCACTCTTAATATGAACGCTACCAAACAAATACTTCATCTTACTTTCGTATTCCAGCTGTCCATGTATACTTCTTTTAGGTACGCTCTGCATGCACTGCAGGAAGACGAATATAAAATAAGTGCAATCAAAGAACATTACGAATTCGAGACAGTAATTGTCAAACTCAGTGCATCGAAAGCCGAAATTCCGGATATAAATACGAAAAAGTAAGATTGATTCGTTGCAATTTTCATGCTGCAAATGCGTTTTTTTTTCGAAGGCAGTTCAGACAGTTTCACTTAGCGGTGTGTGTTGCTTAATGCATCAAGCTCACAAGCAAGTTCAATGGACTATTAATAAGTTGTCCTAAACTTTCATTTGAACAAATGAATTACAGAGTTGAACTGTGTGGATATGTGGAAGTCGAGGAAGGTAACAGTCGTGCGATGGTGATATTCTTGACGAATAAACTTACCAATGATCCACAATCGGCAAGAAGTGATTCCAGTGGACGGTTCTGTAAAATGCTGAAACCTGAACAATACATCGTTTCGGTTAGCTCTGATGTGTTTTTGTTGTTCTTGCGATATATTTGAGCATATCAAAAAGTGTTCGACACGAACATCATTGAGGTGGTTTGCTGTAGCTGACGGTTCATTCACTGTTTCTTCAATACGAAACACACAACCTAC
The DNA here is from genome assembly GCA_035041965.1 of Anisakis pegreffii. Lineage (NCBI taxonomy): Eukaryota > Metazoa > Nematoda > Chromadorea > Rhabditida > Anisakidae > Anisakis > Anisakis pegreffii. The sequence goes on along the minus strand of JAPYMA010000122.1, from coordinate 16,346 downwards.
AGTGTTCGTTTACTTTATTTCAAATTGTGTTCTTATTAAGCCATCGAACGATGTTGGGATTGTGATGACACCCAAACAACGAGAAGTTGACTTATCGTCTGGTGCAATCCTCAACGTTCTCTTCACGCAATTCAAAGCAAACATTCTTGCAAAAATCATTTGCTTAGGTTGGTTGACGGTGTTCTTCTGCTGAGATTTTCTTTTGCATTATTCATTCAGTCTGAATTTTCCGTCTTCATTCATTACTATGGAATGTCGAAGAGGAAGAAAAGTTGTAGAAAGATGTGATAATTTGAAATTGGAATTGTGGAATGGAGAAGAGATGGTGAAGAGTGTTGAAGGGATCGAAGATTTTCGATTCAATGGCGTGTCGCCTGATTCGTATACGCGTATGTTTATGGCTTCTTTGAACTGTTCCATTTTGCTGCAAGTCACGTTATTTTCGAAAGTCTGGATTTTTTTGTTATCCTCGATGAGACAGGAAAAAGCTTTTTTTCAATCTGATCACTTTTGTTGTCTTTTCATGGTATAATACTGTGTATTTGTTGCAGTAAAAGTGGTCGACGGAGGTCGCTTTTGTTGGGAGAAATCTGAAATTAACGTTGTGATTGAACGATCTGACATCAACAACATCGTCTTCAGACAGAACGGCTATCGTGCAGCTGTTCACGTTTCGCATCCTGCCAAAATGGTATACTTTATCATTGCAGTGTTTCATTTTCATTATACTCATTCCCTTATTGTTAAATTTGTCTTTTCTTTGTTAAATTAAAATTGTTAAATCATTGTTAAATTATGCTCTTATAACTACAATAAATTCATTTTGTTGCATCTTTTCAGCCAAATTTCAGCCAAATCTGTTTTTTTTCTCGTCACGAACTTATAATTATTTTGAATCTGTTCTAGTTAATCAGTGCTTATTAAACGCAGGCTCTGTACCTGTCTATGTTTTTTATAGCGCAGTGCTGAAGAACTTTATTCGATTGAATTAACCTTTTTCTCTTCTTTTCGCTTTCTGATTTATCCTTTTTTTTAGAAATGGCATCTCGCCGAGAGGAAGCAGTTGGGTGGTGAAGTTGATTTGGGCTCAGGAATGTCGAACTTTTGCGTTCCTCTATCCGGTGTTTACTCGTTGTCATTTGAAGCATGCCATTTATTCGATCATGACACCTACGAAATCACCGTACCACAGGACGCTCCTCTTAGTGCAACGGCCGTCAATTTCTTGGTTACTGCGTCGGTGAAATCGGATAGCAAAACAGCAAATGCGTCTGATTTCAAATTGTTAGTGCGCAGTTCGAATGAGGAACGCACAGTGATGGTAAGCGAAGCTTTCTGATGGCTATCAGTAGAATTTTCTGAATCAATTTCACTCAGCAATTTGCTTTCAGTCTTCGGCATCCTCTCGTGGCCGTTTCCAATTCGGATTCTACGTTTCTGCAGCAGACACTGGTTCATCGATTACTATTATACCTCAGTCAGCCACATATCTCTTCACACCGACTTCACATGTTTTTCAATTCAACGGTTCCAGATGAACTTTTTATTTAATTCAAAACGATATTTCCTTCATAAAAATAACTTACGCATTAATTACGTCGTATTAGCGTACGGGATCGATCTTGATTGTTGACGAGTAATTGATAAAGACGATAATATATCTGAAGTATTTACTGCCTCAATAGATGCGTCTCTTGAATAGCGGTGTTTTTACGAATAGCTGTTCTGGCAATAAAAGGATAATGATAACGGTTTTGCGGGCAGTTTTTATGCAACAATAAATCACTGATTTCATTTTGAGGAGAATGTCACAACGATGTAGTGTCATTTGTGGCCGATAAAGGTGTTTTCTTAGAAGGCTTCATTAAACCAGCGCTGGATGGAGTTAACATCCGTTCAACACATAAGACTGATCCGATATTGGTGCTGAATACTGTCACCGATAAGTCCGGAAAGTTTAGGTATTAGTTTGAACTTGTTTCTTGAATTGTTACGTTTCCTGATTATTTAATTGATACGCCTAATTGCCATTATCTCAGCGAATTGGTTCTCTGTCTCGATTATTGTTGTTTTCTTTTTATTTTTGGAAGATGATCATTCTTGATAACATTTCAGGATGGGTCCTGTACGAAAAGTTGATGATTTTGAGATAGCAGCTGAGAAAGAGGGTTATAAATTCGAGAAAACTGATAAGTTGGGTGTGTTACATGCGATTCGCCTGTCACAGCTGCGAATATCATTGGTGGATATGAATTCGAATGAAGCATTAGCGAATGTGTTGTTGTCGTTGAGTGGTGTCGATAACTATCGATCGAATAGTATGGTCGATGAGACGGGTATGATCAATTTCGTTGGATTGGTAAGTTTGACGCTAATTGCGACAAATGTTCTTCAACAATATTCACATTCAGTGATTCGATTCAATGGTTTTTGCGCAGAACAGTGAATTTTGATGTTTTAATCAACAGAATAGTGAATTTCACCTTTGAGGAACTCCAGATTAGGTTCATATGAAGAGCGCAGTGGAAGTTTAGTGGATGTTGATTATCGCTAAGTGTATTGCATTTTTAAGCATCTTGATCATGCATAGTTGAGGTATTACCGGAGTGGTTTTCGGAGTAATTGCAATAAATTGACTCAGTTGTAGGAGTAAGGATTCAGTGATTTCTTCAAGCAGTTTTGCTTATCCCTTTCAGAAACCTGGTGAGTACTTCATAAGACCAATTCTGCAAGAGTATCGATTCGAACCACCAACCGTAACGCTGAACGTTAAAGAGGGCGAAGTTGAGTCGGTTACGCTCAAGGGAAGACGATTTGCATATAGGCATGTTGTTCCTTGTTTGTCTTGCTTGAGATCATGAAATTTCGATCGTTTTCGAATGCAGTGTGCGCTGTTGAGGCTATCGTATTGTATTGCAGTGTCTTCGGTCGAGTCAAACACTTAGCTGGTCAACCAGTTGCGTCAACCGTGGTGGAAGCCGTATCCGAGCAGTGCAGTCAACTACAAGAAGAGGATACCACGTCAGAACAAGGCACCTATCGAGTGCGCGGACTTCATCCGAAATGCGTTTATAGACTCACACTGAAAACAACGGAAGGACAACGAATTCAGTCGTATCCGACACATTACGATATAACGGTCGATGCTTCATACTTCATTTGAATCGTTTCGCATTCCAAATGATACATCGCTTGTTTATGCCATCATTTATTTGTTGACGTATTGAATTAAATTACTGATTGATTGATTGTAGGTGAGTGACAAGGATGTCAAAGATATCGATTTTGTGTTAACGCATTTCGATAAGCAACTCGAAGTGATCGGTGATGTGAACTTCGTGAATACCGTGCCTCCGTCACACTACCGCATCAGTCTGCTCAAAGGCGATTCGGTTGTGCAACAAATTGTCGTCAACTCGCCATCAACAGTATTCTTCTTCAACAAACTACCTATCGATCAAACCGTAAACGGCTATTGATACTTTCGTCATCTTTGATTCTCTTCTGTCTCCGTTCGTTCACGTTTTCGACACACAGTTACACTTTAGATGAAGAATACAATCAAATTTAGAACGGCGAAAGTTGTTGTGGTAAAGATAATCGTTGCGATTTCATCGATGAAGTTTCAAATATTTTTTTTAATTGGAGCATTAATACAGCAAAAATTCGTGATGAGGAATCATATTCGGCTGAGCTATTGTACGAGCAGTCATCTGGTTTTAAACTTGAGCGAGTTTTAGGAATATTCAGTACGTTTTGATAGTACGCATGCATTCAGTGGGCATAAATATGATTCTTCGGAAGTCACGTTCCGTGCAGATAGCACATTCAAAGCAGTTCGATTAGTTGTTAAACCGCAGGTTCGTTTGTCTGACTTCGCGGGGTTTCCCACATCGTTCCGTTTTCGATGAGAATAATATGTGCCCAACCGAGAATGCTATATTATAAAGTACTGGCGATTCAGTATTATTTTGCAGTTAGTTAATTTGATGCTCTGTTACGTCACTAATGTTATTAATGGTGAGGTGAAGTGTCTTCATTTCAGCGGAAAACATCCGAACTAGAAATATCGAACGGCAGCTATTTCGCGTTGCCATTCTTTTTGCTGGTCGCATTTCTATTTTTCAATCATCAGAAGGTATTTAATTCATATTTATTCATTATTATGTACTTTCGATTTCATCGTTCAGCTGAGCATCAATATAAAACATTTATTGGGTAGATGCCGAAGAAAGTTTTCCGATTGTAGGCTTTATCAGTAGCTGAGTCAGCGTTCGAACGAGCTTGTAATTTCTCGATTCAACGACGGAGTCCAACTCCGAGTGATGAGCATCCAGATGCAATACGACGACGGCAAAAAGCGAAGAAGGCTTGATTCGTCGAACGACTGATATCATTCTCGTTGTTTTATTTTTGTTGACGCTTCGTTCTGTGAAGCCAAAAATCACTTCTTTATGGCAATAGTTTCGCATTGAGCCAACCGTTGGTGTTTATAGACTCAAAAAATTAGTTCGCGACTTCTGCAGTTTCCTTCAGAGTGATCCTCTAGAAAAGTTTCTTGAGGAGTTGTCGTTTCGAATGGTTTGAAACGTGCACTTGTCTATTGAATCAGATCGAATATGGATGACATTTCCATATTTCTTTAGTGAATAATATAGATTTGGCGGTAAAATCGCTCTGATATTAATTAGCTTTCATTCCGTTTCAGTCGTTGTTGAGTTTGTTAATTTCATTTGTCTGTAACTTCGGCTATTGTTTCGTTGATTTCCATCAGTGGATGTTTTATCATAGTTCATTTTCAAATGCTCTGTATAGTCTCATTGAATCGTTTAGACTCAATAAATTATTGTTTCACGTGAACATTATATTTCAGCTGCATATACACCGAACCAAATTGTTAATGCAATGATCTTCTAAAAGTGGTTCTTAATCTTTCCCTCCCATCACCTATAAAATTTTAAAATGTCCTCACACCTCTTACAACAATAGTCAAAATGTACTGGCACCCCTCAGAACATCTACTTCAGTGAGTGCTGCAGTGCAGATAAATGTATACCGGAAGAGTACGTAATAGACTCTTCATAAATATACAATTTAAAGTCCATCCTCGCTTGCCGTGCACACATACATCTAAGCACTGAACTCTGTTCGTGTCTACTTCAATGTAGAAAAAATAAAACCTTACCTCGAACACCTTGGAATACTATCTCACAACCTTCGGAGGTGTAAGCACCTCCGGTTCAGAAAACTCGGTCTAGCACAAGTGACAGCATGTCATGTGCTGGTTCAACCAAAAACAGTGCATCATCAGGGTTTGATGGAAGCAGTGCTTTCAATCCAGGTTGTATGATGTTGAGTTTGAAAAAATTCGTAGTACAATGTGATAAACGTAATCTCAGTCTGTCATGAAGTGTGTGGATTTCAAAAGATCTCTGTCGCTCCCTAGAACAACGGATGATAGCTGCAAATAAAATTTCACTGCAACTATGCACCACTGAAACATCCCCGTATCAAAGCAGCAATCCTATACTCTACAATCGTGCTGTTAGCATGTGAATGACCCATAGTGAGAGTGTCATATGATCACGAACTATCGCAGACTCAAGGTTGTCTACATCAATTCGAGCGCCAAACCACATAATTCCCAATGACGACAATAAACTGTATAAATATGGTATTTAATAATCATACTCGCCTGGCAATTGATTACAAGTGCTTTTAAATAAATCATATCGCTTTATAGCTGATCATCAACCTTACCATCCATTTTCAATTTTGCCGTTTCAACAGTCCCATGCGATTTTGCATTGAATTATTCTAGTACATTATGTCATCCTAGTATCAATTATCGAAATTGCACTGCATTAATACGCATCTGAAATAAAGGCACACCTTTCATGCATGATTGAAACATATATTAGTCTTTCTCCTCTCTGGCCTCCCCCTTCCAAAAAAACAAAAAAATTAAAACGTCCTTCCTTGTCCCAGATTCCAAGTTCCAGTTCTGTCACATGCAAAAAACGACACATGGTAAATCTGTATGTAAAACATTTACATTTACATATTAAGTAGCGTGCTTCTTTATAAAATACTCTTGTTTTAATACTGTTTTATATTAATCCCCTACACAAGAAACACAACGAGTTCTGAATCGTGATCTGGCATATTCGGATGAAATGTTTTAATTAGATGAAGCATATAACAAGAATGAAGTCGACAGATAATAAATACAGTTATGACGACATAAACAAACGAGAAACGACGATCAGCGATAAAATTTGAACATCTATGTGCAGTATTTCATGCTGGAAATGATAGCAACTATGATACATCTAGAATACAGACGTCATCACAGTGGTATCATCAAACGTATTTCAACACAGCATAATATTCAACAAATATGCTTAGATGCCCAATTGACGATGATTTCTAATAAATGACCATCTCAAGAATTATACAATATCCAATGATCAATTACGACGCATTTATAGACAACATCATTCGCAAAAATTTGTGAAGATGACAATTTTGTGATGCAAGAAGTTGGCCGATGAAACACTCATTAGATGGAACTCAGCGTAAGATCAAAATTATTAAATGACTGCAAATATGTGATCATAATGAGATCTCGCTAAGGTAACTACACACAGCAATGCTACGAAATGTGTAAGGGGATCGAACATTTATGGTAGAATAAGCATCACTTTCGTGGAACAAGGGTTGCCGTTCGACACACTATAGCATAGAAACCGAACGTACGGAGAAAGCACCTGGAGTGGAAATTTATAAACAGTATAGTATTCAGTACAACGAATGAGTACCCCACAAATGACCTGATCACACAAGTGGAAATCCAAAATGAGCATATGAAGTTGAACATCAAACTAGTCTGTAGCTAAGCCTGAAAGTAACCAAAATGATAACTGTAACGATATAAGAACATGATAAAAGAATATTACCATCTATCTAACCAATTCAGACATTCAAATGATCCATGAACGAACCAAGGTTTTTCATGAGTTGTTGCAACCAATGTTTCGTTGATTTGTCATCCTCTAACACACGACTGAACGTCTCATCTTTGAGTTGATCTGGCAAACACTGCCGTAACGCTTGAAGAGCCCTGCAGATAATAGGCGATTGGCTGCTTACTGTCAATAAAGCATCAGAATAACATACAACAATCGTTTACTCGACATCCAACATAGATTTTACAGTTTTCATATTTACAATACTATAAACAATTTTCTGATTAAACATGCCTTGGGTTATCTGACAGGCGGCTGTAGCAACGTACAACGTGTTTCAGAAGACGTTGCGATGGCTCCTTGGCCAATTGCAAAACCATTTTACCCTAAAAATTACCAACCAAAACAGTTGAAAATGTACACGAGAGTATGGCGGGCAACAAAACAACGATAAATACCGAGAATCTAACAAAAGCAATTTTACGGTTGGGGAAAGTTAAGGGCCTACTGAAATGCAAGCATAAAATCTTACGAGTATCATAGCAACGTGGGAGAAACGTTCATAAGTTTGACAAATGTAAGCTAATCCAGTATCGTCCAGAAGAATTTTTTGCAAAATGAAGGTTGCGACCGTTCTTGACAGTTCGGTGCCATTCTCCATAATACGCAAACACAATGGAATAATCTCGGTGGACAGCAAAAACTGGATCACTTCCTGAAAAGGAATCAACTCCGATAGTCGACAGCACGTATGAAACTGATCTTTGTGACTTTGACTTTGCTGCATTACACAAAAATGTTAATTAATGATTTACACAGGAATGCTGATTGAAATTGCGTTTCAAACATTTTCCATTGTTCTGCATAAAATTTATCGATCTGAAATGATGTGAAGGCATTGAAACGCGTATAAAGGCAGAGAACATACCTGCTCATCGGTTTTAACGAGTGCACCAATAACGCCGAGCGATGTGAGGCGAAGGTATTCGAATGGACGTGTCGTTTTTGTTGTGTGTAAAAATGGATACAAGAAGAGAGGTATATGTGCTAAAAATTAGGCGATATCAATCAAAAAATTCACAAGTGAATCACATTTACGATAGCAAAAATCGCTATCGAGAGGAATTGGTCCATTGCAGAACTACTTTAGAAAGAGAGAACGCCACATAATCGTAATGCCATCTCCACGACATCTGAGCTTCTTTTAAGAAATGAAAAGGTAGTCTGACTAAAAAAATTCTTCAATTTCCCTTTGCAATACAAGTGCGAAAAATGGAAATAAACAATGAGTAAAATGAATGAATCAATTTACTGCGGACATTAAAAATGAACCTTGTAAAAAAGGAGTTCTGGTCTCTTTATGCGCAGCCACGCACTGCATCAAGGCAAGTGCATTGCAAACACGATTCGACTGTGCCGCAGTCAATGTCGGTGGCATTATGGCAGGATATATTGAGATGACCTCCTGAAGCAATGCCGACATCGAACCGAATGAATGCCATAACCACAACGGTAAATCTGGCACCGTTTCACGTTTCTTGCTGAATACATTAATGATTCCATTCAAACAATCAAAAAACGTCTCTTGAAAATTGATGTTTCCAATAGATTCTCCTCTGAATGCTTAATGTTAACAGGTTTCAGTTCACATCTAGGATATAATTTCATTGTGGCGCTAGAGTGGTGCCTTTTGAAGCACAAATAAGCAGTACAAAATCTCAGTCAATATGGCGAACTGTTAAAAAGCATGTAAAAGTCGCAACCTCAATTCCAACAGTGACTGTTCACGCTTCTTCGGATCACCCAAGTCGATAATCCACTGATAAACCTGTTCTTTATCCACTTTATCTTCCGTTGTTGCATTCGATGCTGTGGTTGATGCTTCCGAAGTTGCCATTTACAACTAACTGACGACAATCACTCTGCAATCACGATGCTTAAATGTTCGACGGCATATCAAAACAGATCAGTGATAATCCTAGAAGTGAACTGCACAGAATTAATATCATTTCAGTCAACCTACTGGCTCAGAATTTTGATTTCAACTTATATTGAATTACGTTCTTTTATGAGATCATCTCTACGATGACAAAATAATAATGCAATTCAAACTGGTGAATCATTCAGCAACAAGCTTCTCATGTACACTCACGAACTTCTCACCTCAGTCCATCAGGCAACAGCACGATGAAAGTGCTGAACGGGGTCAAACCACTCTTCTGGGCAAACTTCAAAAACTAAAGCTAATTGTAAAGTCTCTTCTAGCGTGTTGATTTTTTCATTGCGATCACCACTAGTGACGTGTAAATGCACAACTCATCAACGCACAATATTTCTGATCAATGAGCTGACAAAATAAAATTATTCTAAGTGCATAAAACAAAAAGATAGTAAAGATGCCGTTCAAAACAAGGCTTTATGGCGAAACGAAGAACACAACACAACGCACATAACAACAACGTATATATTTTATTCTTAACAAGAACAAACCGTTATTCAATAACACTGTCGCATGTCAAAACGCATAAACAAACAACACATTTTTACGAATTTCATATACTCAACCCAATGAAAAATCAGAGATAATATCGAAAAACGATACCAAAATATGCGAAAAAACGGTCGGAGATTTCCGGTGAATGAAAAACAAAATGAAATCAAGATGGCCGCTCATCTCTAGCAACTATCACATAAATGATTCTTTTTGCTAAATTTATGCTAAATGAATACTTTTCTTCAGTTTACATCTCAGTTCTTCAATATTCAGTTTGCTAAATTTATCAGATTAGAACTTGAATGCATAATTATGGTACAGACAATCAAGAAATAAGACGAACAGAAGAACAAAACTTCAAAGCACTCTGCGTTAACATAAATGGTTGCGTAAAATAAAATACTTCAGAATTAGGTAAATGATTCTGATTCAATTCAGCAAACATTTCAATTTTGAAGGCAGAAACGAATTTCAATATTTCTAACCGAAAAGTTTACATAACTCAGAAAACGTTCGATTATAAGAGAACGACCCATCCATAACAACATCAATTTTTTAAAAATTATCTGAAAAAAAAACAATTCAATCATGCAGCAACACAGTAGCCGTATGGTAATCTCGCGATTCTTTTTTCGAACTATAAGGAAGATTGAAATCCATTCCGCAGTCACTGATACTTGGACTACTTTCAACGAACGAACGTGTTTCAATACAGCTGAATCATACAGAATACTCGCACAAAATATTGAGGATAGCATTCAGATTTAAGAAACTTCTTCAGTTGGAAGCACACTCTTAATATTCTGATTTGATGCTTTAAGATTTGCAATTAATGTAATCAGTCGCTTTTGAAGAAGTTCCCACTGAGGACGACCGAAAGATCGATGTTGTAGCGATGTGACGTTCAGTTCTTGCTTAATTTCGTTGATTTTACCCTTAAATTTCGTTACATCACACGATTACGTCTGGTTTACAGTTTTCAAACTCATAAAATACATTTAAGGATAAGTCATTCAGATGTTTTGATTTGCAGAATTTTACGGCTTTTTATAACGACTGCTCTTCATTTCCTCCATTTCCGTCTCAATTTTCATCAGTTCTTTTCAACTCAAAATCATTAGCTTCTATATCAACCAATTATCCGACACTCATATAGGTTTTGTTTGAAGTGAAACACTCATGAATGAACATGAAAATTCACTGACTGTGATAGCATTGATCTGAACAGCTTCGATGATGAATTCTTCTAAATCTTCACCCTCGCGAATATCAACTTGCTTTGAGACATCGCTCAAGGCAATCACCTGAACACAGTGTCACTTATTATCAGGACGCTAAATACCACTTTGAATAAACAGCCACTTAATCATCATTATTTATCATTTATTATTGCCTAGAAGATTGTGATTACCTGAGGAAATATTAATTCGATGGATTAATTAATTTCATAATAATGAAAATGTATACATGAAATGAGGGGAAGCAAATGCATTGTTGACAACACCAAGAACAATTCACAAATCGTCAAGTACAAAGTCATAAGACAGCTCAAGTTCGCATGGATCTACTATCGCTTATTAAGAACGAACTTACATTGCTCTTTTCAGCCATGCTCATAAGCGTGAGGAAACGCATTTTCTTGATCAATTCATCTTCATCAACTTGCAGTTTTTCTTTAACGAAGTTCGGGTGTTTTGAAGTGAACGCTCGATAGTCACAGAGCCTACCTTCCGAGAACACTTTCAACACATCGAACATTGTCGGATCACTCTTAAATTCAATATTCCTTGAAACTAGGCCATGAATGCTCGGCAATTATTACTCTAATATCTACGACTTATTGCCCAAAAAATGTCAAAGCAGTTACATTCAATCGTATGCCATTTTTCAAATTCAGAATTCGGAATGTAACCGCTACCTTTCAATAAGTTTACATCACAGGTACAATGCTCTTAGGATGTTAGAAAACTGAAAAAATCTTCGGTAGTTAACGGTAATCAACCGAGTGCAATATAAAGCCGATGAAGGCATGCAAATGATAACCTTTTGTAGCAGTTGAACAGCAGACAATCTCAGCAAATGATCAAAACAGAACGATTTCGGATCAACGATGGCCGTACGAACACACTCACGTGCATCGTCGATCGCTGATGCTGCATCTTTATCTGTATAAGTACCCAGCAATGCGGTCATTATCTGAAATGTTACAAATCATGCATTCACTCATCAAACACACCACTTTTTAATTTCCTACATTCGCAAACATATTATTCCATCTCTCGCAGAATCAGTACTTGGTGAAGGTAATCTCACAACCGATTATCCTCGAAAAAGGCAATAAGTAGAATGGAATCTTAGCTGTTTCCAACCGAAGAAATGACAATGAATACTCGCGCAGGATTCATCAACTTCTGATAAGTGTGTGAATTTCAGCTAAAAAATTCCAAAAGAGAACAAAACTGCGGACAGCTGATAATCACTTACCTTAGCCGCACTATCAGCGCGTTGATCAGTGATAAGAGCGTTGTGAATGAGTCGAAGAAGACTGCGATGTTGTTGGATGTTCAGTGACCATTTTTTAACATATTCATTGATCTGTTTAATATTTGTGTCTAAATCACCAATCAAACGAGCTCTTCCACACAACTTCACTAGAGCCACAAACAAGCAGTGCTGTACTTGAGGATGCTTGTTGAATCCATGAAATAAATTTGACAGAACACGGACTGCGGCACCCACCTGAACATATGCACTGATATCACCATTATCAAATCATACCACAACGTTGCTTTTTTTGGTGGCAGGTACTTACAATTCAATTCATTTGCATAATACAAAAAGGTTCAAAACAGTCGAAATTATTCCCCGCAGTGGGTAAATGAAACTTTCATATTTTCAGTAAGACTGTGGTCAATCACTAATACTTTTGATGATACAACGGAATGGTGAGGATTGAAAACAACAGCCGGAAATTACCGCTTGAATTTATCGATGAAGCGGTCAAGGATAAGTGCGGATTCAGCTATGTGCAAACAGATTTTATCAAATAAATAACCAACATTAGATGCCCATCCGATGCCCTTGAATTTATCCGATGTCAGCTGCTTACAAAATTCATCCACAACATCTACGGCCACATCGGGTGTGACAACGACAAAAAGCGAACAAATTGAACTCAAAATCATTTCTGCTTCCTTATCACTGTCCAAGTCACCCACAACGCCCACACCACGAACTAATCCCAACAGATTTTCGTTGAAATTCGCTGGACCTGAAGTTAATGAATTTTAAGTCGAAGCAATTCGCATGACGGATTACCGGAGCTTATTAGGGTTAAGAAGGGAGGAAAAAATAGAGGAAATGAAAAAGAGAAACCGATGGTTGACAGAAAAGAAAAGAGATATAAAACGAACCCTCTGCATCAATGGATGCACCGTGTTCCTTGAGATATGTACGCAGTTGTTGTACCTGAACACGATCCTCAGTGAATGCAAACACCGGTAGGGCTTTTGCATCAGCCATCTTACCTGTAATATCAATGCTTCATTCTTCAAAAACAACGCATCAAACAACTAAATGCGCACACTAACACATAAAATTCATTCATTCGATGTTGCGAGAGGAAGATCGGGATAATCCTAGCGTTAAAATATAAATATTACCGGTGAAAATTTCAGTACGGCGTAAATGAAAAAAAAACACTGAACACAACTCATGAAATCAAAAAAGGTAATCATGCAGTTTAGGTCTAGGAGGAAGGGGTGTGGTCTAATGCGTGTGTAGACACTTAGCCATATGAGCAAAAGGAGGGCGGAGTGACGACCACATCGCGCGGAAGTGAAACGAACAGAGAACATTCATTAGAGAAAATTAGAGCTAATGAAATGTTTGAAAAACAAACTGAGGATTGATGAAATTCGTTGAGGAAACAGCAAAAAGACGTGCATGTGATCGTCTACTTCTATGCAAACTCACAAATGAGGTTCTTTCTCGGGCCGAAGAGCATTTTAGATGCACTTTTGAATGGAGGGTGCGTACGCCCTTCGCCATATGCGCGTGTCGGCGGAAGGAGGGCGGAGTCACGACCGCGTCGCGCGAGGAGAGATAAGCAGGGAACAACCATTAGAGCAAGTGAGAGACTAGAACGACATTGAAAGAAGTATCCCGCGGAAGTGAGACAAACAGAGAACAGTGAGTAGAGCAGATGATATACTTGAACGACGTTAAACATTTATTTATACCGCTGGTATATCAGAAAAGGACCGTCTTGAGGGGTGATTCACTGCGGATTGATTAAAGAAATTGTGACCATTTTGTATAGAATAAAATTCTCTATCATATGAACTATCATATTCTGAGATACGTCCATTATAAAAAAACTTGACCGGTCCTAAAGTAGAAAATGTTGGGCAAAAATGAAAGACACATTTATGTAGTACCAAATTTCAGGGTGAAGGAACAATGTTTATGCTATGAGACTAGGCACAATTTGTAGAGCTTGAAAAGCTCTATAAGATGACAATTAGAGGAAGACGTTTCGTAAATGCGCACAAAGCGAACAGAATGAATGTAGCTGTGAAAGTTAACAACGAGAAATCGTCGTAGCGCAACATTCGCGACTGATTCCAAATTTAATTCTCTACAAGCACAGAAGGTCTCAGCAGAATTCATAATCTAGTTTTCGAGACTGTAACTTAAAATGAACCTTCATAACGAAAAATAATCCTTGGCGAGCAATTGAGATGAAAAAAGTACCGGAACAGAAATTTCATCGGTCAATGCCAAGTAATCCATTTAAAAGAGAATATGATGCTGATCGAATATGAAACTGATCCCGCTCTCCCTATCAAAATTGCAAAAAAAATCGCTCGCTGCATTCTTTTTTATCGCGGTCATTATCACCAATAAGTTTTGATCATCACCATCATCATTAGTTTCTATGCATTGATAAATTATTCTTCAATAGATCATCACATTCAGCTGGTGGGAATTTTGAAATATTTGATTTGGCGAAACCGAATTTAAATATTCCCGAAGCGGGAATACGCCCAAAGCGAAATGTATAAAAGGGTTCTTTTTCATAGCATAACTTAATTCCAGTTCGATGAAATCGGTGAGTATTGCTGCTCGTTCAATACGGTCGATAATAAAGTGGTTAATATGGTTTAGTGGTTAATATGGTTAATATGGTTTAGTGGTTTAATATGGTCGATAATAAAGTGGTTAATATGGTTAATAATATATCATTATGGTTAATGGTTAATGATATATCAATAAACGGTTATACTAAATACCAAATTATGGTGGTTATTACATGATTAATATCTGGATATATGGCTCTATAGTGAATTCTAATGGGACAATATATTACTACGATATGACTATATGTCTACATGGTTATATGGTTGTATTCTAAGATGGATATTTACAAGAGCGATACGTGATGACCGGACGACAATGACGGATCGTTGGTTTAACACGGATTAACGACGTGATGGATCAACACTTACATAAGCCTCAATAAATCCGAGGTATCAGTTGATATTATCTATTCAATTAATTGCTCATATGGTGCAACATGAGAAAGTAATGCAATAACTATAATCAACGTGGTAGAATAATGAAGTATCGATAAAATAAACACAATTCATGCGGATGGAATCAGTCGATGATTATTGGAGTTTGAGTGATTCTATTTCAGAGTATACAGTTAGTATCGTCACTGTGCGGAATACTTTTATGTGATAGACATTGAGATGAAAACAGTGATGTTGTAGTTACTAGATAATGTCAATGTTTCAATTTCAATACATCTTCTGGATTTGATACAATATTTTCGCATTTTCAGGCTTTCGCCGGTTCTCTCTCTCTCTTCCTCTCTCTCCTCTCTCTCTCTCTTTTTTCTCTCTCTCTCTCTTTCTTCTCCTCCATTCTCTTTCTCCTTTGTTCGCCGGATGGACGACTGGACGTGCGACGAGGACGGACGATGGTGCGAAGCCGGTTCTCTCTCTCTCCCTCTCTCTCTCTCTTGTTCTTTTGTTCGCTGGATGGACGACTGGACGGACGGACGATGGCGCAGCCGGATCTCTCTCTCTCTCTTTTCTCCCTCTCCCTCTCTCTCTTTTCTTCTCTCTCTCTTTCTTCTCCTCCATTCCTTTGTTCGCCGGATGGACGACTGGACGTGCGACGAGGACGGACGATGGTGCGAAGCCGGTTCTCTCTCTCTCCCTCTCTCTCTCTCTCTCTCTTTGTTCTTTTGTTCGCTGGATGGACGACTGGACGGACGACGGACGACGGACGGACGGACGATGGTGCAGCCGGATCTCTCTCTCTTCCTCTTTGTTTCCTTTCCCTTAAGGTCTTTGAGCGGGGAGAGGGGGGTTAGGAGTCCTACAGCACGCCTCTCCGGCTGGTTCGCCGGCACCACCCCCTTTCCTGTCCCTCTCCCGACCCTCACCCCTCCTCCCCTTTCTTTCTCCCCTTCCCGCTGAACTCTCTGCCCTCTGGGCAGAGAGGGAGGCGGGAAGGGAGGAGGAGGGTGAGGGAAGGGCGAGGGATAAGGAGAGGGGGTATCGCCGGCGACCAGTCGGAGAGGCGTGAGGTAGGGCTCATCGGGACTTTAACGTGAGCCATGAGATAGAATTTTTGGGGGTCGTTTTGAGGTAAGCCTTGTCTTCGAGCGTCTTCTTCTCCGTCTTGAGCATGAGTGAGTTTGACATGAGCGTCTTCTTGTCTGTCTTGAGCTTTGAGCTGAGTGAGCTTGACTGAGCATGACTGTCTTTTAGTTGTCTGTCTTGAGTTCGGTAAGCTTATGCCCCGTCTTTTCCGCTGTGGCCACGGTTGGCCTTTTGAGGTTTGGAACCTTCTTTCCTCTTCTACAGGTT